>DWJH01000291.1:0-11643 GCA_018248735.1 Tagiades litigiosa | reverse complement strand
ATTTAACATACTGTATAATAAAGCCAATTACTCTTAGATATATACACAAATAGAAATAATTAAATAGAAATTCTTCAGTTATACGACGAATGAGTGATATTTTACAATATATGACATAAGAAAGAAATATTACAGATCAATTCAAGATTTTGTAGTTTTATGAATCAGATTCTCATAATTGTGATCTGTAAATTTTTTACGAAATTTCATTTATTTACTCCTAAAGAGATTTACAATATTCTATATTTAAATTTACAATTAGAGAATGTAGACCATAAGCTGTAAGAAGACAAGCATGAGTGTATATAATATTTTTTAAAATTAAAAATTTCATATAATTCGGTTTGAGCGGTTATGATGTTAAATATTTAAGTGATGAAAATTTTATGCTAAAAAGAACAAAATTTAACAAAAACTAAGGAAATTAATGATAAATATGATATTAACTCTTTAAATTCATATTTTACAGTTAACATTTCAACAAGGAAAATGAAAAGAAAATTATTGGTGAGTTAATGTTATTTTTAACACTTTTTTTTTGATAATTCACATTCTGAGAATGTTTACGAATGTTTTTTTTAGTTTAGAAGATATTATTAAAAAAATTTATATTTTTGGGATTTGAAATAGCTAGTTTGATTACGAGATCAAATCAAGAGTGCAGGATTAAACAAGTGCAAAGTACCTATTAGATTTTAAAAAAATTATGCCTACGGTTAATTTTTTACCTAAATTATCAATTTTAATTTAATTCGTAAACAATAGATGTATGTTAGAAGCCATACTATTTGGCACTATTTGAACTAAAACAGAAATCATATTATTAAGCGAAAATAAATTATAATTCTGACATTGAAATAATTTAGCGTTTCGACTTTATATTTTATTAATCAAAACATTACAAACAAACGCACTAAAATTCAGCTGTAACTCATAACATGTCATTTAAAAATCAAATCTCTATCATTTTTAAAAGAGAAATAAATCAAACTACTTGCAAGAAAAAAATGTTTATACGTATCAAAGTCAAAACATTTGTCAATATTTTGATCAATTTTTAAAATGATAATTTTTGTTTGCAAATAGGCCTTATTTAGCCAGTAACAAAAAAAAATCCTTTACAGGCAAATTTGATCAGAACCAATAAATAAAATCTAAATCAAAAACGAATATTTTTTTTACGCAAAAAATATAAAATTTGAACAAATTAACAATTAAATATTTTTTTATTTGTTAATTTAATATTTAAATTATTAATTGTCATAAGAAAAAAAATTCAATATAAGCCATGAGCATAATCAAAAAAATTATTTTTTTTATATTAGCTATAATTTGTGTCGGGAAACAAAAAAATAAGAGAAATTTGCGATTTTTGACTGCTAAATTTGGAATTGAGATTGATACTGATATTGCTAATGTTTATTCTAGTATGTGCGATATCATAAGAAAAAAAGATTTTAAATTTTTAGAAAAGAAAAATTTAATCAATTGCGAAAAAAAATTTATCATTAGCACATTTAAAATTATCGATTATTTATTATTAGATGAAAGCAAGGATCCAAGTGATATAATTTCTATGATTACTAATTTTTCAAGTTTGCACAATATTGTCATTGACAAAAAGAACGCCGAAATTATATATACCGTAACATTAATTCAGTTTATATTATTTTTAGAAGACTTAGAAGGGTTAATTTATAAGTTTCCATATGCCATAGATGGCCTATATCCAGAAAGTGAGATCTCTAAGGGAACAGTAGATAAAAAGGCAATGGATCTATTAAACAATCGTGTCGATAAATTTTTTTCTATATCAAACGAAATGGTAAAGAAAAGCAAAGATGGTCAATATTGGAAAGTTTCGGATGTCTTAGATTTTACGGTAAGCTTTTCTGATGAAGAAATAGATCAGCAATCAGGATTTACAGGAAAAAAAAGTTATATTGATAATTTAAATGATTTATTAATCAGTAATAGTTTTTTAAAAGTTAATAATAAAACTACTGATTTTGCGTTTTCGAATGACGATTCACAAAAAACTAATAATGTCATTTCTTTTGTGTCGATCTCATCTTTCTTTGTTCCAAAAGTATTTAAATATTATGAAGGAAATGGAAAAAATTTATTTGATGAAAATTATGCACTATTTGCAGTAGGAAATCTTTTAAAACAACGAATTCCTAATCAGGGAACGATTATCGTGCCATTTAAAGGTAACAAACTTTTATTGGATTTCATTATAAGGCTATTTTATTGTTTAAGATGTTATACTCCAGAGAGCATATGTATTAATGTCTCTAGTCTAGGAAAAGACTTAAAAGTTTTCTTTTCTATTCAACGAAATAGTTGGGATTTTATATCTAAGTCAAAATCAGAAAAAATAAGTTATTTATGTCTATTTAATCAAATACTTGATCGGAAACACATAGAATACTATATAAATAAAACATCAATAGACAATCTAATTATATATGGAAATGAAATTTATAATGAAGTTATTATGCAATCGAAAAATATGATAAGAGATGAAAATACAAGGACAACTGGAAGTTTAAAGAGAAATGGAAGTTTAAAAAAAGGTGAATGTAAAAAACAATTTGGAAGCCTAAAAAGAACTTCTTCGGTCAGAAAACTACTAAATTTTTTTGTTAAAAATAATGCTGACGGACAAAAAATATATTCAGCTGAAACTTCTAATGAGACTGAGTCTAAACAAGATTTTGGTAAGCAAAAATTAATTAACGCATGTAAAAATTTTTATAATCTGTTAAATCGCAAAGAGATTGACAAATTTATAGAATCTAATGCATCTATGAACAATAATGATCTTACAATTGCAGTTGGCATCAAAAAGTTTCCAGAGTTTAATGAAATTATTAATTATTTTGTCGATTACGGAACTAGCGGGTTTAGTATTGAGCTTCAATCAGACGAATTCTATGCATTGAGAAAAGCTGAGATCGAAAAAAAAATTGAATTATTAAAAGGAGAATTTAATTTAGAACATATTAAATCTTATTTTAGAATTGATATTTTAAATGAAGAGAATGAAAAAAAGATTTTTGGAGGGTTATTATTATCAATGGCATCTTATTTAAATTTCACTTATTCCCATAACGTCTATGATTGTTTGATATTGCTTAAAATGTACATAAATAACAATCTTCTTCAGAAAGAAAATCTTGACATAAAAGAAGTTATTAGCACCATTTTAAGAACAATAGAAATTAATAGAAAAAGACGTGAATATCTTGCTCGTCTGATTTACATTAAACTAAATGAAATGATTTAAGAAAAATAGTTTTAATAAAAAATTTTAATTAAAATCTTTAATCACATCTTTAAAAGAGGATTACAGCCCAAGAGTCTTAAAGCATTTCCAAGCACGATCTTAGCACAGCTTAACACCAATAATCTAGATCTTGCTAAATCCTCCTCTACACCAAGTACTTTATATTTATCTACTATAAAATTAATTGTACCACAAAGGTCTTGCATGTAAGTTACTATTTTAGATGGTTCATGGTCATCAAGACAGCAAACAACCAATTTCTCAAACCAAATAAACTTGTAAACTATCTGGAATACATCATCGTTAGAAATTAAATCAAAATTGATGCTTGATAAATCCTCAACAGATAAATGACTATTTCTTTCTTGAATGCTATTAAGACGACAATGTGCATATTGAAAGTATGGTCCCGTACCATTCACGTTTTTTGCTCTTTTTTCAACATCAAATTCATAGCCTTTAATCCTTTTAGCTGAAAAATCCATAATAACCAGAGTAGAAATAGCCAGCTGTAATGCAGTGTAATCAATATCCGCAATCTTTGCAGCCTTTTCAGGATTTTGATTAATTTCATCTTTCATAACATCTGTGGCTAAATCAATAATATCTTCCAAAAATTTAACTGTTCCTTTACGCGTAGACATGCCACTCACTAAACCAAAGTTAACATGTTGTATTATTTTGTCATCATATCCCATTTTTTTGACTATAGCTTTAACCTGTTCGAAGTACAAATTCTGTTCACTAGAAACAACATAAATAATTTTTTCAGGTGAAAATCTTTCACAACGATCCACAACTGCAGCGACATCTCTCGTTAAATACAAAGATGTTCCATCGCCTTTTATAATCATAGGCTTTCCTAATTTACCCAAATCTACTGCCTTGGAACCATCTTTTTTCTCTACTAAAAAAGGCAATGTCTTAACTATTTGCTTGCCTTTCTCTTCGTAGAGACTTTCACCAGAGTATTCATCAAACTCGATATTAATTTTTTTGTAGAGTTCCTTGTATTTTTCAATACTTTTAGCTCTGAATTTTTTCCAAAGACCTAAATACTCTTCGTTCTTCTCCTTTTCCATCTTCATAAAAATCTCTTTGGCTTTATCATCTAAAGTAGGATCATTTTCAATATCTTTATTAATTTTTACGTAAACATCAAATAAATGCTTAATAGGATCATTTTCTAATTCTTTCTCACTATCATGTAATTTATAGCCAAGTAATACAAGTCCGAACTGTTTGCCCCAGTCACCAAGATAATTTATACCAACCGTTTTAAATCCACAGAAAATATAAAGTTTTTTAACAAAATTACCAAGTACAGTTGTTCTAAAATGGCCAATATGAAAAATTTTTGCGATATTTGGGCTACTAAAATCAATTAAAATTGTTTTACCTTCACCAAGTTTATTACTTCCAAATTCATTTTTTTTCTCACTGATCATTTTCAAAATATTAGCAAAGTACAATTTCATGTTGATATTAAAAGAAATAGAAGGTCCATTGTCTTTAGTGGGCTTTGATGAAATAGATAAATCTTTCAAGTCTATATTCTTATTGGTTATTGATTGATCTTTTGGTTTTGGCTCAAATCCTTTAAGTGTTACGTCTTTAATTATTTCAATATTAGCATCTATAATTTCGTTATAAAAATTTTCAGCAAAATCTTTTGCGTCTTTTCTAATTCTCAACAAAAATAAAGTGCAGTTCGGCTTGTTAGACATGCTTGAAACTTCTAAAGCCCTTTTCAAAACTTTTTTGTCCATTTTTGTAGCTTTTTCGATTTTCTCAATTACTTCGTCTACAATTTTGTCTAAAATCATATTTTGGGTCTAAAAATGAACAAAAATATTTTTTAATACGAATAAATATTTTTTTTTATGATTTTAACAAACAAAAAAGTAAATAAAAATTTATTATAAAATCCCAGAACTACTTCTGGGTCACTCTCAAGACACACATGCCGTCCTTGCGCAGGGGTCATGCTAATCTTCTCTGTGTTGTTCTAAACAATTGCGATGTAAAAACATGCCCTTGTTAAAAAAAATATTTTTATAATATAAGTTACCGTTAAAAAATTATCACCAATTAAAATTATTAAAAGCATTTTATACAGAACCAGAACACGTTTTAAGTTTAAACCAGTCTTACAATATTAATTTAACTCTTTTAATGTGCTTATCATTCATAAACAAACAAGACCAATAAACAATACCACAATTTGCGGTTTCGTTGGTAATTGTCATTTTGATGAACAATCAATTGTTGAGATCTCCTTTTAATGTTTTTAAATTGAATTGACAGTTTATTATTTACTTATTAGAGCTATAAACAATATTTTTTAATTTAAATTAAAATCAAACTTGACTTCCTAATATTTAATTTTAATAATTACAAATGTTTTTCAAAGCAAAATTAAATGATTGGTGCTTATTTCTTATATTTTAAATCATATTTTTTTCTCCTAATTGGATTTTTTTAATTGGTTTCCGCATTTAACAAAGTTTTAAAAGACACTGAATAGAAATTTACAATATGAAACACGGAAATTTTTCGTTTGAGGATGATTTTAGAAAGCTTTACACTGAAGCAAGTCAAGAATGTAAAATCAATGAAATTAAATTATACGATACCAATACCAGAATATGCATATTTTATATTGAAAATATACATTATATATCTGTTTATAATGTAATAGACACTTTAGAATACTTCTTCGATTTAAAACTCGACAATGAAATATATAATTATATTAAAAGTTGTGTTCATACATACAGGCTAGGCGATGTAGATAATACATTAGAAAATGAAGATCTAGAAGTGTGTAAAGCGGAAGATATAACTAATCAAGTTTACCAATTGGTTTTCGAAAAGCAAAAATTCCTTCTACAGGACTCAGAGCGGAATCTTTTTAATGAAATAGAAATGGGAAGTATGTCTAAAGCAAATAGTATTGCTGGTCAAGAGCATCTAAACTCAGTATATCCTTTCATGCCCAACTGGAATGAGTCTGCAATGGATGATATTCTGCAGAATATTTATAGTACGGAATACAATGATCCTTTGGAAACAGAAGATTCTCAGATAAAAAAATATCCCGGTCGAGGTCGATGCAGAGTTAAACAAGCCAATCTAAAAGAAAGGCCTTTTGTTTGTGATTATCCTGATTGTAAACGTGCTTTTAAGCGTTTTGAACATCTTAAGAGGCATAACAAAATGCACACAGGTGAAAGGCCTTATAAATGTAAATACCCAGGCTGTA
Source organism: Tagiades litigiosa (assembly GCA_018248735.1). Taxonomy (NCBI): domain Eukaryota; kingdom Metazoa; phylum Arthropoda; class Insecta; order Lepidoptera; family Hesperiidae; genus Tagiades; species Tagiades litigiosa. Next base: position 5,086 of record DWJH01000291.1, on the reverse strand, counting down.
TGAAAGCTTTTTCTCGTTCTGACAATTTGTCACAACATTTCAAGATCCATAATATATCTTCTAAAGGTCACAGTCTCAGTTTCAGAAATTACCAATACACGAATAAAGATATAGATTGATTTTAATTTGTTACTTTATTTATTTTATATTTAGTTTTGTAAAACCCCCACATTCAATGCAACCAAAAGGAAGAAAAAAATCTTCATATGCGCCTCATTCTGTAAGATTCGCAACTCCATTTACTATTAAATGCACCAAGTGTGGTGAATATATAGTCAAGAACAAAAGACATAATGCTTTAAAAGAAGTGGCTGTTGGAGAAGCTTTTCATGATGTACAAAGCTTCAGATTTTATATAAAGTGTGTTAATTGTAAAATAACAATGTCTATAAAAACAAAACCAGAATGGGGAGAATATGTTACTGAAATCGGTTGTGAACGTTTAGACAAAGCCGAATCAGAAATATTAGAAAGCAAAGAATCAGCTAAAGATAGTAAAATAGAATATGAAAAAGAATTAGAAGCTCTTAAGAAGAATGTCTATTCAATTATGGACAGTGAAAATTATTTATAAAAATAAATAAAAGACCGTTATGGGCGATATAAATAATTTGAAAAAACTTGAGTTGATCTCTTTAGAATCTAAACATATTGAAATTGAGTTAGAGAAACTCTCAAAGAAGTTAGATACTTTTAAAAATAATATTGAAGTTGTAGAGGAGGTCTCGGAAAGAATGGCTGGCGTATTTAAACTTTACAAAGAATTTGTTGAAATTTTGAATTCTAAAAATATGTAAAAATGCAAAATAAAAGTTAGTTTAGCTTAAAATTTAATGTAAATTGTATATACTTACCTTTTAAAATCGAACAGTTTTATTTTAATCATTTTTATGTCATTTCTTTGTTTAGCATACACAAAAATTTTAAGAATTCAGATTTGTACAAATTTAAAACGTCTTTTTTTATGTTCAAATCTTTTTCCTTTTCATATAAAAAATCTAGACATTTCGAAATAGTTCGTCCACAATGTTTTTTTGAGTTACTAGTCAATTCGTATATTAATCCTAGTAGATAACTAGTAAAAGAAGAGTCAAATACAAAATAAAGTTCTTCAGAAGCAGGTTCTTCTTGGTGTTTAAACATTTTTATGAAGCACAAGACGTATTTAACTTCTTCTAATTCACAAAACTTTTCATTAAAATGTGATTTTATGATTTCATAATTTTTTATAAGGTATTCAACAAACTCGAAATCAAATTTAACATCATAATAACCACAAGAAGTCATGAATTCTAACTGCAAAAGATAATTTTTACTCTCAAATAGATAATTTGAATATGTTTTGAATAAATTTTTCTTATCTAAATTGTTTTTTATGGCGTATCTATGAAGTGAATCGAAAACAATCGGATTCATGTCAATAGAATTACAAAGATTATCAAAATGATAAAAAGCAAAAGCAGTAAAAGCAAAGTAATCTAAAGACAATTGCCAGTCTTGAGAAATTAATTTTTCGCCAACCAAATTAAAAATATCAAAGAGATTTTTTCTAGAAACTGGTGAATATAAAAATTGAATGACAAGATTAAGCCAATCCTTCGATACTTCTGACAATTTTTTTATGTTTTTCCTCAAAATGTTCATGATAATATCATTTTCATCGATACCAGAGATTTTAAGTAAAGCTTCATCAAAAGTCAGTTGATTATTATTGTAAGCCAAATAATAACACAATTTATCAGTCCAATGAACATTATTAGGTATATATTCACCAGAAAGAATTAATTTAAGTTCGCTTGGTACTGAATTAAAATATTTTCTCTTCCATTTTGATTTATGTGTCTCGTATTCGGTTCTAAAAATTTTGCCTTCTCTAAAACGATTTTCGAAAACACACAAATCTTCTATGCAGTCTCTTAGATTAGGATATTTCATTAAAACTTTACCATAATTTCCTCTCATTGCATGCAATTCAATCTCGTCATCTTCAAGAAAATGATTAGTGTTTAACCATTCGTTAATTATACTGTAAGGAGATGTTTTCCTTCTTATTGTCAAATTTATCAAGTGTAAAATTGAGTGGTATTGTTTCAATAAAGACCTCTCTTTCTTGCCATTAGTCCTTAACATAGTTATAATAACAAGTCTTAAGTCTTCTATTAGATTCAATCTGTAATTATTAAGTTCTTTTTCTTTAATTGAGCTCAAATTTACATTTTCAATAATATCGAGATATTCTCGGATCAAACCTAATGAATTCCCATTCTTATTCGTAATCACTTTCAAAAACGTATTTATACTCTTTAAAGTAATTGAATAGAACATAGTCATTGGTGGATTTTGCAAATCTTCTTGTTTCTTTTTTGTCAAGTATTGTGATACAGTTTCAAACAACAACATGCGGTTCTAAATTCAGTTTATTTATAATATGTCAAACATGTCATTACACATTCTTAATCAATTTTTTTTAAAAAATAAAATTTATTTGATAAAAATAAGAAAATTTGTTTAATTTTAACTAGCAAGCGTTAACAAAATTATAAAAAAAACATTTAAAACAGTTATATTATCATTTTTAAGATTTTATATGATAACAAGTATTAATTTTATAAAATCAAAAATATATTTAAAATGTGGGGCCAAGACCTCATAAAGTAACGAATCGAACTTTTACAAATTTATTAAAAACATTTTTATTTCAGAGATATTGTCTTGTTAAAAATTATTTTTTCATCTGTCGAATCAAAGTCTACGCAAAAGTAACCAAGTCTTTGGAATTGAAATTTATCTTCTGGTTTACAATTTTCAATTCGTTTATCACAAAAAGCATGTTTTACAACCAAACTATCAAGATTTAAATCCGAAAGATAGTCAACAGTATCTGGATTGTAAGATTTAAATAAATTATCATAGATTCTAAGTTCTACTTTCTTGGAATCAACTGTAACCCAGTGAATGTATTTTTTAGGAATTTCATCGACTAGTTCAGCGTAAATCGTACCATCTTTCATTTCAATAAATTTAATTGTCCCGACAAGATACAGGCCCACGGGTTGACTCGGAGTAAATCGAAAAAAGTCTTTATCGTTTTCAAGGCAGAAATCGGTCTTATCGATAAAAATCTCTTTACCAAAATCGATTTCTCTAAGATTTATGTTAGAAGTCGGTAAATCAGGGGCAGATATTTTCTTTGGTTCAGCGTTCACAATTACGACTTTAATTGGATCAATTACACACATAACTCTCCTGGCCGTCTTATTAAGTTCTTCTCTAATAAAACTTTCAAATATTTTTATATCAATAATAGTTTCTGCGTACGTGACTCCTAAACTCTTAGCAAAGTTGTTAATAGCATTTGGTGGAATACCTCTCCTTCTCATACCTTTGATAGTAAACAACCTAGGATCATCTAAATTAATTCCGTATTTTGCTAAAGGTATTATCTTTCTCTTGCTTAAAATCATATTACTTATGTTTAATCTACTAAATTCCCATTGTACAGGTTTGTAAATCTCTAATTCATCAAGAAGCCAATTGTAACTTTCTTGCCTTGTGAAGAATTCTCTAGTACAAAATGAATGTGTTACATCTTCCAAAGAGTCAGATACACACAAAGCAAATTCATAAGAAGGATATAAATTATATTTACTTCCTGTTTTAACATGGTCTTCATCGATCAAACGCATACCAATAAGATCAAACATCATTGGATTTTTAGATCTAAAGTCCATTTTAAATCTCAAAGTGTATTTTCCTTCTTTGTGTTTCTTCTCGACCATTTCATTAAAAATTTTCAAATTTTCTTCTTTACTTCTGTTTCTGTACGGACTAAGAACAAGGGCTAATTCTTCTTCATTTCCTTCTTCACAACTATCTAAAGCCTTTGAAAGTTCTCTTCTCCTCTTTTTTATGTCTTCTACGGATAACTCACAAACATAAGCTTTATCCTTTTTAATTAATTTTCTAGCAAAATCAATCATTTGCCCAAAATAATCACTAGATGCCGTTACTTTGTAAGGCGTAAACCCTAACCACCTCACATCTTCTAAAATAGAATCAAAATAATATTCGTCTTCATTCTTAGGGTTGGTATCATCATAACGAAAGTAAGTGTACCCTCCGTACTTCTCAGCATATCCGAAATTTAAATTTATAGCTTTTGCATGACCGATATGAAGAATTCCATTTGGTTCAGGGGGAAAACGAGTCACCACACGACCTCCTGTTCTTTCAAGATGCGCTTTTCTTATTTCTTCGGATATTTGAGGATTTTCACCAGGTTTGTGTAATTTTGAAACTTCGCCTTCATCAAGCCAATCTCTTTTTTTCTTAGTAACTGATTCTTCGTTATCACCCGGATGTCTCTCATTCAATTCCGAAATTATAAATTTAAAATCGGCCAAAGGCAGTTTCTTCTTTAAATTAAATAAAATATCTTTTTTATTATTTCCTTTTTCTATTTCAGAATTAATAATGTCAATAATTTCTTCATTTGTTTTTACATTTTCGTCAATGAATTTGACAAGTTCTTCATAAGATGCCTTATTATTCTTTTCTAAAAATTTGTAAACGCCTTTAAGCTCTCCTTCATTTTTTATAAAATTTTTATGAATTAAATCAGCAACAAACAAAATGTCAATTTTTTTGGAAGCTGTGCACCCGAGTGCATACAACAATTTATTATCAGGACTAAATTTCTTAAAAATGGTTTCTAAATTTTGTTTAAGTTGTGGTTTTTTATCTAATTCTTTAATTTTGCTTTCTTCAATGTTTAACTTTTCTAAACTTTTTAGTAAGTCCGTCATATGGGGTTAAAAGATATTTTTGATTATTTTTAAATATTGTTTATTGAGTTTAGCGCGCTCTTGTAAAACAAATTTATGTCATTTACAAAACCGTTATTAATAGAAACTTTAAATTATTAAAAATTAAAAAATTATTTACTTCAATACATCAATTGTTTAATATGTTCTCACCAGAATAAAAAAAGCGTCTAACACCCTCTTTAGTAATAGAAGCCATTCTAATACAACCACCAGAACTATTATCTCTCTTAATGGCAAGAGTAATAGACTGTTTTACGAAA
>DWJH01000290.1:0-11657 GCA_018248735.1 Tagiades litigiosa | reverse complement strand
AAATAAATCTCAATATCTGGTATAAAATTACGGTACATAGTCAAAATAGGTCTTCTTTAAAAAATAGGTCTCCTTTAAAAAAAACATTGAAGGGCAAAAATTTTAAATCTAAGTATTTATTTTTATCAAAAGCAAAAACACATTAAAACGTTTAAATCTTTCAATTTTGTATTCACAGAGAAATTGAAGCAGATATTCCACATGTTGATTCTGATTTATTCCGTGTCTAGCACGCACACTGCTTTTGGAAATAGACCAAAAACCTTCGATTCCTTGAGTATGGACACGCCTATCGGCCGGATTAAAAAATTAAGCGAATGATTAAAAGTGTAATGAGTCATTCCAGGCATTTCTCTCAAAGCAGTCTCATATGCTTTCCATTGGTCTGTCATTATTATCGTGTTAGGAAGAACATAGTCTGAAATTACTCGCATCATTGTTTCAATGTTTCTGCTCGAAACAGGCACCAAAAAAGCTTTCTTACTACCCCGTTCAATTCCGCCTACATACCATTGTCCTTGAGTATGGTTTCCACGATTGTACTTTGATTTAAAAAACATGCTTTCATCTATCTCTACTATTTTAGGTTGTCCATTAGTATCAATTCAATCAAGTTTTTTGTACTAGACTCTATATCATTGATAATTAATTCCCTAACTCTTTCGGTCAAGGTTTTAACTGTCGTTCTACTTACATTTATCTCATTAAAAATATCTATAAAATCGTCTTTTTTCATAAATTTATAAACTATCATAAAAATAACCCTAAAACACAATTTGTAATGACTTAAAAATGATCACGTAACATATTGATTTAGCAAGAACATCTCGTTTTGCAACACAACATGAATCCATCATATTTACTTTATTTTTTTTGAAATGACATTTCTCGTTCATCGTCACACTTGTCACAAAGCATTATATTTTTTATCAATTTAATTTTTGCTAAAAATTGGATAGTTGATTCTTGGTCAGTAACTGTTGATAAAATGAACGCCTCGCTAAACTTTATATTACCAATATCGCTATCAGAAAATATAAATTCCTCTTAAATATTTTTTTTCTTAAAATCTTAATTATTTATGAGAAAGCCCCTTTAAAATTTTTAAAAGAGACCTATTTTTTAGAGGAGATCTATATTGACCATGTAAAAAATAAAGTCTAGTATACAAAAAGAAGCAATTTATATTTCGTCATTAATATGCACTAGATATTTTTTCACCTACGATTTTTGTAAAAAAACTTAAATAAAATGTAATTTCTTCTAAAACGCTTGGCGGGCCGTAGTTTGCCCATCCCTGGTCTAGGAGTTAAAAAAATTTTGATTTATCTTCTGTTAATACTATGACAGTCAACTCCCGCTTAACGCGGTAGAAAATTTGTGACAGGCCCTCGTTTTTACGCGGTTTATGTTGTTAAGTTGCGTTAAATAGTGTGGAGTTGGTATTTCGAGTCAGGAATATCTTGATACATGTGTTTTGTAGTTATTTTGAAACTAAATATTTTTTAAGACGTCTAAAACTTCGTGCCTAATTTACATTTTTTGTAAAACATTTTTTAATTAACTTATCTAAGAATTATCATATTACGTGACATCTTAAAACATCCTTAAAAAACTATTATTTGTTTCTTTGTTGATTAAAAAAGATACTTGCGGATTGTGAAATTTTTCTAAAAAAAATTTACCTTTTTTTTTAATTTTTTTTATCCTTTAAATGGTATCGAGCAAAAAATAATCCAAGAGAAAATGTTTGTCTTAATAAGAAACAAACGAAATCTTAATGAGACTAGGGAATGAAGAAAAAATATCTGCGCTGGCTGCAGCAACTGGTTTAAACGAATCTACGATTCGAACTTTTAAATCCAATGCTGGAAAAATAAAAGAATCTTTGAATAATGTCTGTTCTTTATGAGCTAAGTACATAAGCAGGGCACCTGATTTAATTATGTCCTAAATGGATTAGGCTTTAATGATATGGATAGAGGACTGAATGCAGGAAAAAAATTCCTTTAGACGGAAACTGCATTCAAAGTAAAGCACTTAGAAATCATGAATGTTTAATAAATGCTGTTTCTAACTTAGATCTTAAGGATCGCTCCTTTGTTGCGAGTAAGGGGTGGTTCGACAGCGTTAAGAAACGATATTCCCTGCATAACATCAAACTTTAAGTGAAACAATTTTTAGCGGATGCTGAGGCTGCAGCAGAATATATAAAAGAAATATCAAGAGTGGTTAAAGAAAGGTGTTATTCTCCTGATCAAAATAATAATGCAGATTAAACTGCATTGTTTTGGAAAAAACTGCCTTCGCGAACTTTTGTTACAAAGGATCAAAAATGTGTTTATGGTTTTAAGGTACAAAAAGAGTGCGTAACTCTTTTGTTATGCAGCAATTTATCGGGAAATCATTTGGACAAGCCAATTATTATAAATCGCTTACTAAACCCTAAGACACTTCAAATTGTAAACAAAGACGAGCTACCAATATTTTAAAGAGCAAATTAAAAAGCTTAAATGATGCAAACACTATACAAAGATTGGTTTTTTAATAGTTTTGCACCGTCTGTTGAGGAATTTTTATGAGAAAAATTTTTTTTTTTAAGTGCTGTTAATTTTAGACAATGCGGCATGACATAACATTATATTTGAGCATCTTAATATCAAAAAGATCTATTTCCTACCTAGTATAACTTTATTAAGAAAACTTTTAGATCAAGGTGTAATTTAGACTTTCAAGCTTTATTACACAAAGTTTCTGTATCACACAATTTTTGACCGCTTAGAAAAAGCAGAAAATTTAAGTTCTATGCAGGGATGGTCAGAAATCAATTTGTTAGACTGTAGAAAAACTGTAAGAACGGCGTGTTCAGAGATAAAATCGTTAACTCTTAGTGCCTGTTAGAAGCCGCTTTTTTCTGAAATGGTATAGGGATGGCAAGAAAATTTGGCAATGTCGCTTCCTATAGCTGAGATTGTTGGCATGACCTCTTGTTTAAATGATGAAAAACTTATCGTGACACCTCAAGAGGTAAAAGAACAGTTACTTGAGGAACAGACTTTGGACGAGGAGGATTTGGTGGAGATTATTGGTGGATAGGATCAAAACGAGACGGAATTAAATGACAAAGATTACCAATGGATTACTAAAATGAACTTAAGAGATGTAAAAAAAAGTACTTAGCATGGCACGAAATTTAAAGCTTTGCATTCTTCAAAAAGATCAATCAATCATACGTAGCGGTAAATTTAAAAGAGAATTAGATTCATGTTTGTCTCCCTGTAAAAGTATTTTGGTAGAACTGGAAAAAGTGAACCCTAAAAAGTATTTTTGAAGAAAATTCAAGTGAGGAATCGTTTGACCTATATAAATAAAATCATCATTATATTTTTTTGTAAATTTTTTATTTTATTGTTTTTTTTTTAAAAATAAATTGCTCCTTTTTTCCGACTAATTTACTTTTCTAACAATTTTGATGTTTGATGGAACAAAGTAAAAAAACGATTTTGTTTGTACAATAATCCAAAAAGCGTAAAAAACCGACCTCACTTTACCTGGCAATAAACAAAATTTAGACGTAACACCCCAATACTTCTCAAACACTACCCCCGCTTTGCGCGGTACAAATTACAATTTAAGGTTCAATTTTCAGATACGTTTAACGCGATTTACGGCAATGCGAAAGCCGACCCCGTTTTTACGCGGCACTTTATAAACCATGTTTAACGTAACCACCTAAGATGTCTATAACGCGGCCCGTGATTTACACGGTACCAAAAACCGCGTTAAGCAGGGGTTGACTGTATACAAATCAGCATTAAAAACCCTAAATATTCTTTAAAAAGATTCCTTGCAAAGTATAATTAAGGACAAAAAATTACATAAGCCATGTAACAGAACGAAAGAATTTAATAAGAACAATTTCTTGCTTATTTGCATATAAAAAAAACATTTTTGTCTAAAAAAATATGGTACCTGACCGTCTGGAACCTGCATTGAAAAAAAAGAATAAGGGTGAAAAAATAAAAAAAAAATTAGCGTTTATTACAAATAAGTTAAGAAGATAATTAAAACAATGTTTTTGGTATTTATAAGCCCAAATAAACTAAATGAGATACTTATAATGTTCATCCTGCCTAATACCTCGTCTTGATCGGGGATCTCCATTAGAAATAAATCAAAGATCTTCAATGTTCTGTGTATGAGTATCTGGATCATTTAAGTTTACGAAGTTGAGGGACTCATTTATTGTTCGATGTTCCATACCTGTGATTTGTCTCAATGCGGTTTCATAAATTCTCCATTGATCAGTGATTATAATCAATCCAGGCAACACATTGTTTTGTATTACCTTAAGTAGTGTAGCAGTATTTCTACTAGCTTCAGGAACGAGAAAGGTTTTTAAAGCCTTTTTATATTCCTCCTACATACTGCTGGCCAGTGGTATGATTGCTTCAGCTATACTTGGCATAAAAGAAAAGACTCATGCCGATCTCTACAACTCGAGTGATGTTGATTTAATACGACCACCTAACATATTACTAAAATTAGTCACTTCTTAGATTATGTGATCTCTGAAATAATACTAACTGCACTAGAATCTTTCTATTAATTGCAAGATCAATAATTCGCCTTTTTTGATGATTTATACATCAACCTCATAACTTTGCAATTTGAGTTTTGGGGTTTCAAGTGTAAAATTGACGCGAAGAGATTATGAGGAAATAAATGGCTTTGTATGATTCTATTTATACCCATCAATGCTTGTTTTAACAAGCCTTATTTGACGTCTAGACCTACATGCATTACTTATTGTACGGGTACTTGAAATAAAAATACACGCTGGATTGGGGTTACTAAAGTTATCAGAAATAAAGTTTAAAATTATAATTTATATCTATTTTGTTTATAACACAACAATTTACTCTAATTTTACGACTTCCACCCTTGTTGTTCTCAACATTTTTTTAGAGGGGTGTTAAAAAATTTTATTGCGAACGTGAATTGGTAAACCTCCAATTTTTTTTTGCATAAGTTTTTTACAAGTTAATTTTTTTTGAAAACGCTAGGCGGGCCGGATGATGCTTTTTCTGAGGGCCAGATCTGATCCATCGCTGCTTGAGCCTATCAACCTACAACTTCAATAAGTTGGTTTGATATGCTTATATAATTGACATAGTGCAAAGGTTTCGAATTGCATTCGAGCCCATAAAGGTATAATACAACGACCAATAGCCCATTACAAAAAAAAAATGACTTGCATTCAAATTCAACTTTACTTGTGCAAAACATACATCTAACGTCAATTAAGAGAAGGACTAACATATAAATTCAAAGTACAAATAATAATATATAACTGACTAAAAAACTGGCCCTGATTCTAGGATTTCCAATTAAGAAAGTAAACCTAAGTTAATTTTACAAAAACCCCTTTCTAAAAATTTTTTATGATAAATTTACCGTTTAAATGAAAATAAATAATCACGTAAAATTATAGAAACATACATTTTATTTAACTTTTGAGGTAAGAATAAATACTTTAAAGTTTACATCTATTACGAAAGAGGTGCCTGCTTTTCAAAGTTTCAAAGTTTTTTTAAAAAATAAAAATAATTAAAAACTTACAATAAAAAGCAGTCTGTATATGATAAAATGCTTGTAAAAAACATGGTCGGACGTATTAATTTTTTTTAAACATTAAAATATGAACATACCTTTGAAAAATCATATTTTTATCTTTTCGAAAAAAATCACGCTTTGTCGATGATTTGTACATATGATAATTTTTCTGAGAAAAACAATTCAGTATAGAAACGGATTTCTGTCAAAATTTAAATAATTACTTTTTTGATGCATAATTGTTAATTGTCTTCACTAATTTTTGAAGGTAAATAGAAATAAAAATCACAATAAAACGAGAAGCTTTAAAATAAAGAGAATAGGTAACAACTAAAAAAGTTTGCCCGATATTTTTTGATAAAAAAATTTAATTAATAAATAAGAAGCATTATTTACGTTAAAATTTAATTTTTTTAAATTAAACGAAATGTATTGTAAGAATCGAGGCGTGCAACTGCAAAATATTTTGTTTTTTTAACAATTAAGTAATTTTTTTTGACAAGATGTCATAAAATAATATGATGGTAATCAAGGCTGTTTTATCTTATGTGAAATGTGTGCAATGCAAGCAGTCTCACTCATTTTTTTTTTGCATTGCCGACGCGATTTTTGTAAATTTTATATGGCAACATTTTTTTTGCGCGCAAGCGCCATAAACCTAGAGACGCCCCTGATAACAATAAAATTAAAACAATGTTTTTACATTAAATGAATTTTCTTTATGGGACAAGTTGGCATATGCATAAATATTTTAGAAAATTTTTTATTTATCAGAAATACTACGCTATAAATTGATCAAGCCGTCATTCGCAATTTTCTCACTAATATTGTAAAAAATAAAATAAACAAAAGTGGCATGCAAAAAAGATTACAGTTACCACAAGATGTTTTTTCTGTTAATTGAAGAGGGGGTTGGTCTATAGAATAATCATTGACTAAGTATGTTGATAAAAAAGATGTGGTTTTATCATTATTTGGAATCAATTGATCATATTTTTCTACCTCATTGAAATTGATTGTTTTAAGATTAAAATCCATTCCTCGATCGTAATTTTTATTGTTTTTATATGTTAAAGATCTTCTACTCATATTCTTTTTTCTTTTTCTTGAAGGATTAAAATCAAAGTAAGAGTTCCTTAGATTCTTAAAAGATTTAGAAACTTTTTTATATTCTTTAAATTGGCGCTGATTTATATTCAAAATATGTGGCAAATTCTTTTGGTGTATTCTTGTTTGCTTAAATAAAACACTATCAAGTTTAAACTTCATTCGACGTTTAATGGCCAACCTCTGTCCTACGTTTCTTTTTAAAAAAGTATACTTTTTGCTCATCGACATATTTAAATTATTCAAAAATTTTTTTCTATTTGATAATATAGATTTTATGAAAACATCTGTTTCGATGAACAATATTTTTTCAGGGAATAAATTATTTATGTGTTTTAAATCATTCAATAAAGCTTCTAAATGTTTATAAAGTGGCCAAAAAGGGTCGTTATTAAAAATGAATTTATCTGTTATTTCTTCATATTTTACGTTTAAAAATTCCATGTAATATTGTATATTTATTGGTATTTTTTTGCTGAACTTACAAATTTTTTTCATTAATTCATCATACATATTATTCAATTCGTATATATTAAATGCAGAGAACATCTCTGCCTCACGACTTATTATCCCTTGTTCCTTAAATTTCACGCTATAATAAAGTAATCTATTGAAAATGCTTTCAGGCTGTGAATTATTCATGACGGTAGTACAAATAAATATTTTTAACCTAAAATGTCTATAATGATTCTCAAAACTTGCTTTAAATAGAAAATTTGCCATAGTTTTTAATACTGCAAATTAAAAAATAAACTTGAACTGTAGCAAAGCGATCATTTTGTAGTCTTGCGTTTTTTTTATTTATCAAAAAACAAATTAAAATTCTTTCCTTTGATATCAAATTGATTAACTTTTGAACAGTCCCAGTATGATCTTAAACATAAAATTTATTGTTTTAAATTTTGCATTATTTTGTATTTTACATTTGTCGGTATTTTAAAATAAGAATTGTTATATGTTATATGGCAACAAATTTATGCGTAAAGTAAATTTTACACAGGCTTAACAGAATGTTACTGGCAAAACGAATCTAAATATATTTTCTTCTTTTTTTACTCCGAAACCGTTCCTGTATTTTTAATTAAAAAAACTGCACAAAATAAACAAGTTGTTCACAGCATGAAAAAATTAAATATCTGTTTTAAATAGAATTTAACTTTATACTAATTTTGGTTTTTAGCGTTGCAACCTAAAATTGCATGCCTGATCAAAAACGACAAATAATCATGGCAAAAAGATCAATAAAAAATCGTGTTTGATTGCAATAGTAGATTTTTTGCAAAACAAAAATTTTTTTATTTCTTAAAACTTACAAATAGGTGAACACAATTCTAAGTTTTACTAGCAATCTAACGTTTTTTGAGTATTTAAAAACCTTTACAAAATTAAAAAATGATTTTTTTTGGAGAAATAAAAAATTTAGCAAATTGGATATTTTATAAACCAGGGATGAGCAACCTTTTTAATCAAAGATCCAATTTTTACTTTTCACGCCGGGCCACTTAAAAAAATTATTCAATACAAACCAAACTTACTAAAGCAAAAAATGTTTTTTCAAGCCATTCGCAGGCAATTGAAATATAAAATTATTGTTAAAGCTTTTCTTATTGTATATTTACAGATTTTTTACAATTTATTAAATCTTATTTAGAAATTTACTAAATTTTTATGATGCTTGGCGGGCGCCAGATTGCGTATCTCTAATATAGACTATAGGTAACAATATTTCTATTTTAATATCTCTGGATTTGGAATAAAATACCAATATATGCGAAATTGCCTTGGCAATAAACTTGTTTTAAAAAACTAGAAACTTATTGCATTACATGCATAAGATACAGAAACGTCGTTATTATTTAGTAAACAATTGCGTACACTTTTAAACTTAATAAATCCTTGAGCATTTAGAATTAATATGAGCAAAAAGCTTGGATTACTGTGTTATCTTGATTTTTGATCACAAATGTGTTTCAAAATTTTTTTTGTAAATCCATATATATATAAAACGCTAATTTATTTTTTCTTGAAGTTGCCTAAAGGGGATCAAAATGCTTAAAAATACTTTTTAAATCAAAATCTATGTATCCAAACCTTATGTTTTTATAAATTTATAATGATTTTAGGCGTTTAATAAACTTAATCATAACGTTTTATAGGAATATACATTTTATAAATTTTGGTCTTTTGTATAGTGAAACTAAAAACGCAAATTTGTCTATATACAACTGTTTAATTCTTTATAAACCTGATCGATTTGAAGATACTGCCTTATCGAGACCTTTTCCATAATAAAAATAATCTATACAACTGCATAAGAAACAAAAAATAGTATACGATGCATTCATGAAAGTGAAAAAACTGAATGAACTAAATTATATTTAACTTACATTTCGTTGTAAGAAATAAGTCTTACAATTATATATATGTTTACACATGATAATATAAAGAATACAAACAAAGAAATGATCTTATACGATCGATTTTCGCCCTTTAATAAACTTCTAAAAAAATAATCAGCGCTAAACAATAACGTTTTAACGATATTAAAGGTAGAAGTTTTCGTGGTATCTCTATATGTTATTATAACACAAGCTTGTATTATATGCATAATTAGATTATTATTTGCAGCACCAATGAAGAAATTCCTAGCCTAAATTATTTTTTTTACTTACGATAAAAGCATTTCTTATTAAAACATCTGCTCCTATTATTCTATTGTATCTACGGAGTACTGATGAAAAAGCTTGATCTTTTATGATTAAAAAACATTCTAAGACAACTAAATCCAATATAAGATATATGAGTCTTAAAATAACGGTGTCATTTCTAAGTCCACTTACAAATAAACAAAAATATCGTAAAATCTTCAAGGGGATAAGTTGGATCAATCCACCGAGATCGTTTTGAATTGGAAATTTCACAACAGATACAAACTCTAATATAGCTAAAATCAACATATACAGTGATAGATATTGTATTTCTGTATATTCCTTGTCATAGGTTACATACTCGTCGAATCCTATCCTTATTATGCGCACGAGTAAACCTAATTGTATAATGTAAATAGCATAATATAGATAGAAAAAAGTATTGTTGGATTTCATGGGCTACACAACCATAATCAATTAATATAAATAAATATTAAACAGATCATTTTCCTGTCAAATATTTTAACTTTTTAATCAAAAAATAAATTAATAAATATTAAATAATAAACAAACCGAAATGCATATTTATTTACATTTAAAGTTACATTTTTCTAAATGTTTAATACAAAACGTCATAGATAGTAAAGTATATTACGTCATTGATCTTGATACCTCGTTTTACGACGTACATTCAATTTTTGCGTTTAGGTTTGTAAAAAAAACTTCATCATTAAAAAAGACACACGAAGACTTTGCTTTGCGTAAATTATTTGTCTAAAAATTGCGTTCAAAAAGAAATTTAACTTTTGCAACACATAGGAAAGACTGTAATTTGTTTTATTTTTGAGAAAGGCAGTCTATAAAAAATGACATTTTAACAAGATTAAATAGAAAACTATCAAAAAACTAAGTTTTTATCAAATACATACATTGTTTTTTACCTTTGAACAAGTTTAATACGCTTATATATTTAAATAATGATTCGTATAATAGTTGTTTGTGGCGGTGAAAAACACGGATTTTGTGGACCACGAGTGGCCTGCTCGATAAGTAATTTATATTGTTTAAAAATAAAAAAAAACCAGGAAAATAGAGACAATAAACTAAAAGTTGTTATAGATTAACATAAGTTTTTCTTATTTTACAAGATTTATGAGTTTAATAACTAAAATAATCATCCAAATTGTTGTTTAATAATCTTTATTTATTGTGACCAGCCATAAAATTCAAAAATATATCCTCCAACCAAACAGGTTACTCGCCATTAATTTATACCAGGATTAAGCATCTTTTGGCCCTTTAGACGACTATTAATTAATTTATTTTATCTAAAAGTGCTGACAAAAAAGTCCTTAAGTAATTTTTAAGAGCTAAACCAGTTGTAAACCGCTATAAAAGAACACCAAAACATTTTAAGCATTGTCAATTCTTTGTAAACATTGTTTTTTGCATAATTAGTCTTTTGTTTTTTTTTGCGGCCCGCCGACCAAAAAAGGTTGCTTACCCCTGGTTTACACCAATAATTCCTAACCGATGTGCCGCCACATATGATAAATAAAATGGTGTTAATATTTTTAAATTCTGTTACATTTTTTTTTTGTAATTATTAGTTTGTAATCAATCTGAAACTGTAAACGGCGGCTGTTCTGAGGGATTCTGATGTGAAACTGCCGAAGTCATTGATATTAAATGAAATCTATGATATAATTTAAAACGACGTTTCATATCAGCACATATAAGTATTTAAGTAGCATACCAAAATAAACATGATTAAAAGGAATAAAACAATGTTAGTATCATTTATAAACATTATACCCTCAAAATAAGCAACATGCGTCTCGGTGAACATTTTTGTGGCTCGCGAAGCATATAATTTAAATACATCGTTTTTTGACCAAGACATAATCATATAAACGAAAGATTATAGGTCAATATAAATTTATTTATAAAAAGTATAAAGGGTGCAAAAACTCAGCGATCAGAGCATCCGGCTCATACTCAGAGGTCGCGGGTTTGACTCCCCAAATTTATTTGATCAACGCAAAAATTTAAAAATAACATAAAAGCTTGTCTACAATTAAAAGGTAATATCAATAGTAGTTCGGGTCATCATCGGCGAATGCCAGGCTTGTCTGGAGGAGCTAAGTCGGAATCGACCTGAAACTTTCCCACTGGGGTTTTACGTGGGGGAGAGAAAAGCTTGGATGAGGAAGGACTTGAGACCGTACATCGCAAAACCATGTGAAACTAGGAGCCGAGATGTCTTAGAATAGCATACGCCCGAAT
>DWJH01000289.1:0-11674 GCA_018248735.1 Tagiades litigiosa | reverse complement strand
GCCCGCATACCCAGGATATTTGAGGCGAACAACTTAGTCCTCAGGAGTAGCAACGCAGCTGTAACCTGCCTCTCTTAAGACACGCGTCCTGTTTGAGGGGGGTAACGCGACTAAGACCAACAGATAAACAAAACAGACAAAGACCAAACATAGACCAAGCATAAAAATGCGTCATTTTACGGTTTTACTTACGGATTCCTTTTCTAAGCTGTAAGTTCTATTTTAATCAATTAAGCCGCCTTTGTAGTATTATAGGTACTAAAACTCTCCCACACTCCACATTCATATAAATTGACCTTTAACAAGCCCACCAATATTTCTCAAGGCAAAAAATAGGCATCGCGTCAAAACTAGCAAATTGAAATCGGGATTAGTTGGTGTAGGGACATCTCGTTTATAAGAGGGTGTGATTTATAGCTTCATGTGAGTGCCTTCGACTAGATGCTTACAAGCCTACGTGATGTCAACGTTTATGAGCGAATCTTGGCGACAACGCATAGTCCAGTCTCGGCACAGATAATAAAATCCTTTTTTTATTAGTCCAACGCGTCATTATAGTCATATCGCCTTTTTGATGTCTGGGGATTAATTTAACACGACCAGTGGGGTATTTTGGTACCCAGTTGGAAACTAAGAAATCGAGCAAATTTTGCCACTATTTAACTGAAGTAAAAAGAGATTGTAACTGTGTTGTGATGAAAAGTTTACTTCCAATTAGTTACTTCGAACAGGTTGTTGTACCATTCTTCTCTTAAGAAAACAAATGCGTCCGGATTTGGGATCGTAATGAAGTTATAGTTTGAACTAAATTTTGTAAAGGGGCTCTACATGCCCGAAAATAATTGCCGCTTCAGTTCAGGTTAGTTTTCTCGACATAAATATTCATCTCTATGACGGAA
Organism: Tagiades litigiosa; assembly: GCA_018248735.1. NCBI lineage: Eukaryota > Metazoa > Arthropoda > Insecta > Lepidoptera > Hesperiidae > Tagiades > Tagiades litigiosa. Next base: position 10,775 of record DWJH01000289.1, on the reverse strand, counting down.
TTGTACTAATTTGCTTTGTGAGTGGAAGTAAAATTCAGGTGCGATTTGCCATTTGGTCACATTTATTTCTTCTAGGTGAAATAATATTTATCAAATAAACATGCATATCATTGTATCACGTTTAAGAATTCTCATTCAGATATGAAAAACTTTGACGAAAATATTCTATTAAGAAAACACCAAATCTCTATTGCGGTGATACTCTGTATTCATTATCTGTGTCAATATTATCTGTGTCTATGTAATGTAAGTTTGTGGAACAAATGACGACTTAGCAAATTCATTTCAACCTCATTTCCACTATTTTTATTTGTTAAAAATATTTTCTAAAGAATGACAATAAACTGTTAAATAATAAATAAAATAAATTAGTTATACCTAAGCAGTAATTATAGTTGAAACTTACGTCAAGTAACTGTCAAGTTATTTGAAAAAGCGTCAAGTGTGAGAAGAAAAGTATGTATGAAATTTCCGTGTTTTTTTCTGATGATCTTGTAATAATTCCTGTCACACCGTAAAACAATTCATCATAAAAATATCATAAAAATGAACATCGTTCAATTTATACTTTCGTGAATCAGCGCTATCTAGTTTTCGGGCAGTCTTTTATAGATTAGAATTTCCTTTCGTAGATAATAAACGAAAGACAAAGCATTTTTTCCTTACAATATTAAATGATAGGAAATCGGTCTGCGAGGAGTTCAATTGAGTAAACGGACAAATAAATGTAAGGCTTTCCCTAGAATTACTTTATTCGAAAAGATATTCGAGTTTATGCTTCATAAGTCTTATTTGTTTGTTCTTCCTTTTCCATGTTTCTGATTTTCATTACCTTTCATGTTATATCGACTTCCTTTTACTTTTATTGCACACTATATAACAAAATTGGCTTTATGTAAATACTTCATACTAAGTACGTTAGTATATACAGCTATTTTCCAATTTAATATCTCTTACTCGCAAAGGTAAAGTTAAAAAGTTAAAGATTTAAGGTTAATTTAAAGAAATTTTGATTGTAATTTTATTTATTTTATTTTATTATATTTCAATTAATTGTTTGTTAAATTTGTTGAAAATTGATCTATACATTATAATCGAAATTATATAGTGGATTCATGCTCAATGCAAAATAATAATGAAAAATTTATGAATACACTTGAAGGCCTTACAAAAATATTTTCCTATTCAAATTTTTCAACGCAATGATTAGCCGTCCTTCAAAAGGTTTGCTCACACCTTTATCGGTCTTACTTAAAAGGCTGTTAAATAAGGCAAGTCTCAAGAGACATTCTAAATTTTTGAACATCTAAATAACATTTGCTTGGTAACAGCCTATTATCTGGGATTCAAACTTATTGGATATTTATATTGTAGTCCCATTAGGCAAGTTCTAAAACTAATCAAAAACTTAATATATTTTATCACAGTGACCATACAATACTCAGTAAAATATATAGATACAGGATATACTTAATGGTTCTGTTCACATATAGTATAAGTGGTAATAAATAAAAAAGCTGATTATTCGTTGTTTTATGTAGTAGTAGATTGGTAACGTAAGTAGAAAAAGTTAATTTTTTTGTAACTATAATTACAATTTTATTTAACATTAATAGCAATGAATAATAACTTCCAGATAGTATTGCGAACGTAGAATCTGAATAATAAAACAAGTAGGATTTTTGTCCACATTATAATAATTAATATTTCATCCTTTAAATCTTTTTAATTATGAAGGATTTTCGTAGAGCCCTAATATTTGGGTACACCCAGTAACATACATAGCGATATACCTACTGTATAATCATATTTACGTCTTACCAACGTACCGTATATATATTGCAAGGGTTTATTTCGTTATTACGGGCTGATTCGGGATTATTTTGGATAAAATGTAATTTTCATTTCATTTGTTTATTTTTCTGTATAGCTACATACAGGTGAATAAATAAGCCACGCTTAGTCATGATTTCGGTGTATTAACTTGGAACTTAACCATAGGTAGTTTTAATAATTTTAATAAAATATAATAAGGCTATTTTTTTACATGAATAGCTGTTCGATAATCTCACCTAATAAAAGCGATGGGTCTGTCTTGATATGACACACGTGTGTAATAACGGGGGGGGGGGGGCAAGGATATAGATTTATTACTTCTACTAAGAATGAAAAACCTAGTAAACATATTAGAAAACTCTACTAGCTTCTACTAGCTAGTCTTATTTATCTAATTCATCCTTTTCATGATATTAAAATGTTCCAAAATGGTTAGTGAAATTTGGCAATAAAGAGTGGTTATATCAGTAAAAATATTAACCTTCTCGAAAGATCTCAAAACTCTCCACCGAATGCGATACAGCAGATGTTTATAACAAAGGACAAAAGTTAATCAATCATTATGGTACAGTGATGGATTGATACATTGTTTCTTCGATATTCGTCGGTTAATATTAACGCTTTCTTAATTTTCTTCAAACTCCGTCGAGAAAAGTTGAATGTGATTAAAGCGATGTATGTAGAAGAAAAATGTAAGTAAATATATTCAAAAAGTTTGAATAAAACCAATACAATAATTATGGCAATATTTTTTACAATAATTTATTCAGTTTACATAATGAATATATATTTATTTTTATATTAAAAAATAACCATAAACAACTATTCTTTTTGCAAAGTTTATTTTACGAAAACATGAATACAAACACTTTCCACAGCTAGAAAATTGCATATCTGCGAATATATAGGAAGATTTACCATTATAAGTAAAATTAACGAAACATTTATTATTTTTAGCTTATAATTCATATCATTTATGATATCAAAACCCGGATACAGGTGTTAAACAGCATAATATTACTTACCTTGTAATTCCTATTGCTTCTCACGATTCGTATAAACTAAATCCACTGAACAAACTCATTTCCAACCAAAACAAATACGAGTTACAAAGTCGTGATGGCATTTATGTAGTAGAAATTTTCTCTCAAAATACCGTCGGGCTTCATCTTTCGACGGATCTTTCGTCATTCTATTTTCATTTCGTGTAAGGAAGAATTGCACTTTACAATAAAGTGACTTCTCTACAGTTTTATTATTACATACTTGTGCTTTGCCCCGACTTTGCACGGGTATTTAACAAACATTAATAAGTATATAAATTAACACACCCTTTTACACAATCACTTATTGTAACATGTGCCTTTTTTGTAACACATTATTGGAGTTTTACTAAGGATCCCTAATTTTTTCGAAAATATAATATGACCATGTCATCTGGGGATAATGTAGCTTCCTAACGGTGAAAGAATTTTTCAAATCGGTCCAGTAGTGTCGGAACATATTCAATACAAACAAACAAAAAAAGACATTTATTTGCGCCATACATATAAAAAATAAGAGAACAATTAAAAACAAACAAACTAACAATCAAATCAAATACTCTTTATAATATTAGTATAGAAGTATAGATTAAACTTAAAAGCCATGGACAGTGCGTTTCATAATGATTATATTTTAAACTTAAACATTGAGGCTTTGCGGCGTTGGACCTGGAATGCGCTTTGTGAAATTATTCTGGTTTATGTGAGCTAACATTGTTTGTGTTAACTATTATGTTCTAGGTAAATATTGTACGACCTTAATGTACTAATAATTTTGAGTCTTTCATATATTTATGGCGATACGTCTACTTTGTCCAATTCATTAGTTCTGCTTTCCCATATTTCTCAAAAACAAGCTGATGCCCTTACCTTGGTTTTTTTAATTTATTCAAAGTTAAATTTAGCCTATATTTCAACTTTATTTTGCAACAAATCCATGAAAATTCCATTCTAATCAAAAAAAAATCTAAAAATTGTTGTTTTGGCATTCATTGCTGTTATGTTTCCCAATTTTAGCTTTTCTTTAATATCTATAGTGTACATTGCACATACATAAGTTCCTTACAATTTTATTATATGTATAGACATAGACATGAATCGATCTACTATTATGCCAGACTTGGAAGAAATATAGACCTTTTAACCTTGTTGTCAAGTTGAGCGGACATTTTCGCTCATTAAGAACTAACTCCCGCTCATTATTAACTGAGCTAAAAGGAGAAGTGGGAGAGAAGACAAATGCACTCTCCGACAGACCACTCCAGAAGCAATTAGACTTTTCCATAAATAAATTTCACATTAATTGGATACCTTGGAATCTCATTCCTTCCACTAATTGCGAACTAATTTATCTAGCAGAAGGTGATTTCCGAGGTAGTTTTTGAAACGGTTTCTACGGACGTCAGGTAATGTTTCTAGGACGTATGTATCAAACGCCTTTGTCTCGAAAATCCATTAGACTAATGTAAGAATTTTGATTGCTTCGATTATCAATAAAATAAATGTGAAAAATGGTTCTGTTAATCTCCTGCTCTATGAGGTTAAACATTTTGAAAAACGAATAAAACATATTCCCGGTGAGAACTAAATTTTCGCAAATACCGCAATGTATTACTAATTTCTGAGGAATAGGTACTTAGAAATAAGTATATGTTATTGTTTGATTTACGGCTCACGTATAAAGCATTGAAAGTCGACACAGTAGTTGTCGAGACCCTTGAATCAATTGTGCGTTGGAGCGTGACAAAAGGGTGACATGACAATAATAGAACAAAGGGGTAGGCGGTGAAAAATAACATTATTGTCACATCACATGCTCGTTACGTGTATTCGCATGTATTTTAATTTTCTTGATTTTCTTTTCTTTAATTAAATATTCTTTGCATTAATTTATTATAGTTACAATTATAATTAGTGGCAAGAGTTAAAGTAGGCGTAAATGTTCTATGTTGAATTCAGAAACTGGTATTGCTAATCAGCCTTTGTACTGCCTGCCTGATTCCGTGTAAATAATACTGATAATGAACATTTCGTAGCAACTCGCAAACGATTTTCCGTTTAATTTGATTATCGGCAGCACGCGTTGCTGCATTTCAGTGTGAGCTAATTAATCTCATATCGCATAATGGATCATTAGTGTCAGTACCAAAACGTTGTTTGGACTCGCTATGGTAAGTAGCTCATTTAGATGGTAATTGCATTTTGGATTTTATACTTTGGAATGCAAAAAATGAATCGATTTTTTGTAACACAGGTTTAGTAAGAATGATATTAACCCTCTCTAAAAGCTTTGTTAACATTTCACATTCATGCGTTGAACATTAAATCTAACTTAATCTTTTATCTAAAAGTGAAGATGGAGTACTTCTGAGGACAAAAGGCACAGATGCATCATATTTTACAAATAACATTGAATATTAATTCTTTTCTAACCTATTATTCAGAAAAAGCATATATACATTTCAATTGAAAACCGCTTTGTTTTCGGGAAGTGGTTTGAAAAGTGAATATATTTTGGAGTAGGAAATTTTTTAGACAAAGTGGATAGATACAATAAAATGATAACACACCTCAAATGCTATAATACTTAAAAACCCGATTTCAATGTGCCATTTCACTTACCCACGATTCTATCAAATACCACGTACATATTTAATTGTTTTATGGATAGTAAAAACACAGCGGGTATTTTTATTTTATCGAGCAATTTCTTGACCGCTTTTATTTCGCGTTAAACCCCGTCGTAAACTTGTTATCACTTGCAACAGTTGACTTTACCTCATTGAGGCGTTTGATTAAACTTTAAACACAGCACTTGATTGAGAAATTCACCTTTTGGCAAAAGCATTTTGCTTCAGTTTATGACCAACCGAAAATGCCTTACGTTCCTTTTGTTAATATGGTATTTATTCCCCAACTTTTTATCCGATTTTTTTACTTAATTTTTCACCCTACTCCTCGTCAATGTTATGAAATTATTGTACTGTTATCGGAACTTAACGCGTGTGTAAAATCAAATAAAAATGTCTATTAAAGATTAAAACTAAAAAAAATCATTAAAATCTTTAAAGATTACATACATACAAGTAAAGCTTTTTTATTTTAATTTTTTTTATATAATTTTTAGGCTTATATGCCTTTTTGTTATTGTTATATATAACTGGTATTGTTACAATGTCAATAGGGAACCTAATTTCAAAATAAATATGTGACAAAAACAATGTAACATAACTATTGCAAACAGAACCGAACGTGGGAGCGATCAAACAACTTGTTTGCTACAACGAAACAGTGCAACTACAGAAGTTGTGACTTGAATTGTGTACTCATGAATACACTATTTCTATTCAAATAGACTTCTATAACTGCAACTGTTATTACACTTTGCTTGTATTCTTCCTAACCAACACAGAATTGACACGTGCAATATGTTTTTACTTCTTTCACATCACACCAGATAGTTTTTCATGTGTTGCGTTTGACATGACAAAATACGAATTATTATTTATTATTATTATTTATTTATTAAGTCTATTAACGATTGTTTATTGAAGATAGGTCAGCGTTTGGCCGCTACATCACCTGATTGTAAGTGAGGTGCGGTCTAGCATGTAACACGCTTTCCTAGAAGCAACCTATTCACTCTTGCCTTGAATAGATTCAGGTAAACGAATGTTACATTCAGATTGGCTGTCTCTGCCTGCCGTAAAAGGCGACTAAAAGGGGGCTTCAGGCGTGCGGTAGAGGGCTCTGGTGTATTCTTATAGAGATCCCGAAGTCCACCACAAGCGCTGAAGCGGCATCTTTGTCACATATAAATAACATTTCCATATTCACGGTTTCTGTATTCGCACTTCGCCAATAAGTAGCTTTAACTATTCCTACATAGAACGGCAAAAAGTTAAACTTAAAATACTTGACTGTACCCAGTGTAATATGTTCCTTGTTCTGAAAATTCTAAAGTAAATTTCCGTAATATATTTAACTCGGTTAAATTTTACGAGAAAAGTTAGACTGGAGAATGAAATAAAAGTTAAGCCGTATTCTTATCTCTAAGAAGCCGTCTCGTAGGTGACGTTAGCAAGACTGGCGAACTCACCACCCATTTCTAACAAGAATGAAAGTTTTTACACATAAACTCTTGTTTGGCATTAGAGAGACAAATCAAAATTAGTGGAGAAATTTTCTAATGATTACTGCAATATTTTTTTTTAATTTTGTATGCGGTGTTATAAAAGATTATGTATTATATATTTTGGGTATATTTTGAACAAATAGTTATTTTTTTCCTATTTTTAGCTGTTGTTTTTATTGCATATGACTGATACGATTTATTTTAATGCGTAAATAGTTAAATAAAACTATAAATTGATATTCAAAAAATACAGGAAAAAGTTTTAAGTTGAAACTGTTAAATAAATATAAAAATCAATAAAATCGGTTTAAGCTGCACATTGTCTTAGGGAAAAAAGATATTTTGGTCATTTTTCAAAAAATATTTTGAAAATGTTACACGTAATACCTAAAACTAAGACTAAACTAAAACAAGCTGTGAATTTTTTGTTGATTTGATTGTAACAATAAACCAGGTAAATATTTTACGAACTTCCAATGAAGACTCAATTTGGTTTATTGGTGAGGTTCAATTACATTGTTCCAAAGTTGAGTACTTTCGGTTAATTTGCTCAATGGAAATAAAATACACCGCAGCATGTTTTACTGGTTGGTAATAAAATTGTCAAAGTACGGGTTTGAGCCTTACAGTATTCATAAAATGGCCTAATAGAATATAATATTCAATGAACCAGTGCTCCCACTTCGAACGTTCCCAAAACATTCCCCAATTAAATTTTCTTATTTTACATACATTCCCTGCAAACATTTAAAAAGAAAATATAAAAATTGCTACGTTGAATGACTGTCCGTATTTTTAATCTTATATAGCGGTTTTGTATTGGACTATTTTTGTGGAATTAGTTATTGCTTTCATTTATCCTAAAAATTTATTGTAACGTATAAAGAGATGATCAATTATTGACCAGAAATTACCTCAACCACTTCCTAATAAGTGTTCGTTTGTAAAAAAAACCCTTAGCTTCGGTTAAAGGACTGTGATTAATTACGAAAAAAAATTCTTTAATTTCAGATTATAAGTAAAATCTACATCTTCATATTGAAAATTGCATGCTAGTTTTCGTTCTAAAAAATTCGTTACTATTTTCTTACACATATGAACTTGTGGGTTTTCTTTGAAATAATATAATTTATACAAAAAGCACGCATCTAATTAAGTTACTGCGGCGTTCGCGTCATTTAAAATGGAAAGTTGCTTTCAAAGCTGTAGAAAGCTCCAAAGAACTGCGTAAAGGCGGGAAAGCTTGCGTCAGAATTTTAAGTTGTATTACTCGGATTAGAGCAAAAGTTTTGGTTTAAATTATAAATTTAATATTTTTAAATATTCATTATTAAGTCGGTAAGTGGTAAAGTGAATTAAGCTCTGAATATTGCCGAACTATGTTTGTGAATATTCATTTGAGTGTCAATAGATTTATAGATTTTTGTTTATTTTTACTCGTATATTTATAGATACCATTTAGTTACTCCTAGGTAACAACATTTTTCTCTATACCTCAGAAAGTTTTTAGAATAATTTCATGTGGAATATTTTTTATGAAAGAGCGGGCATGATTTTACCCACCTTTTTCCTGAATTAAAGTTATGTTGCTATTAAAAAATTACCTTTTCATTTTATTCTAATAACCTATACATTGAAGAACTCATGCATAAAATAAAGATAAAGTATGAATGATCTATTGTGCTATGTAGGTCGTAACTTATGTAGTGAGTGCTACAGAACATTCATTTATGTGTTTGGTCACAGAAAAAATTAAAAAGTTAATCATCTGCGTTCTTTTGTACACGGCAAAAAAAACAAATATGTTAAATATATCCTCGTATTTTTTTATCACAGCAATAGGTATATTTAAGGTATTTTCTAGCAAAATAGCAATAAGATATTCATTGAAATGATATTCAGGTCATATAATTATAATACTGGCTGTTTCTTGCAATTTCGGTAGAGTAATCACTTTTAGATTTGATTTTAACTTTTATAAAACTCATTTTAATAGGTGTCTACAATGACAAAGAATTTTAAATTGACTACAATCCAGTTATGGTAAAATCTGATTAGATAGAATTTATTTACTGAGTTATTCTGGAAACAGAGTGGGCGACAAAAAATATGACACTTCTTTTCATTTAATGGTTATCGACTTTTTTATTCTTTGTAACATCGTCGTTAAATCCGACGACAAAAGGTACAAAGTATAATTAAAGAGTTCGTTTAAAACCGATTGAAGGGACCAAGTCTGTTCCGAGTCGTCTAATAAACGGCAGTTATCTGATTGTATTCTACTGTAGTTTTTTCCTGAATTAAAAAGATCAGCTTGGCTGCCTATTTTTTTTTTTAACTTTACCTAGTAATTTGATTTCAAACGACTCCATTCTTACGAATGGCTTCAAAGGCGAAATAAATTGTATCTATCCGATCAAATGTTAGATTATGTTAGGTATCGCACTATATTCTTCAAGTCGTTATGTCTTTTGATGTCAATAAGACGAATACAGATATTTTTTATGAAATGAAATGAAATGAATTTTTATTTTCGCCACATAAATATTGTACATAAAAATTTTAAAAATGGTTAAAATTAAAAGAATAAATTAATGATATAAATAAATATGATTAGTGGATTTCACACATCTTAGAGTATATAATGAACTCAAAGAGGTTTCCTCACGATGTTTTCCTTCACCGTTATAGCAAGGGATGTCTTATTGTTATAAAAAAACCTCAGAAAAGTCAGAGATTGGTACCATTATGCTTGAACCCGGACCTCCGATCGAGAGGCTTCTTAACCACTAGACAATCAGCGCCATGCCTATAACCACTTGACTATCACCGCTTAACTCAGTATTCAAATTTGTAGTGTGAAAACAACAGCGCACTACCGCTGTTTATATTGCAAGTTCCCGTAAGCCAGCGCACAAGTTCACAGCTAATGCAACCTGCTTAGTTCCACAAACAGATAAGATGCATCTCAGTGTGTAAACATTTCTACGTATGCAAAACAAAATGTTATTACCACCGGCGTGTGTTTTGTATCACGGAGATTGTTAACTTTATCATCTGTATTAAGTCTTGAAATCTTTGAAAACTCTTTTTGCAATAGACGTAGCGAAAACAGGTCACCTGGTGGTAAGTGACGCCGGCAAGCTGTAACAACCAAAACTAATCTTAAGCAAAGTGTTTGTTGTGATTTTGTAGATCTAAATCTCGCATAGAATCTGATATACGTAAGCTTTATTCCTGATTACGGTAATGTATGAGATATATTTATTGGTCATGTCAAACCTCCTGAGTATGCGGGCACTCACACCCTTTAAACTGATATGTAAACCGCAAGGTTGCTTTTGCTAATCTCGTGAAACCTAAAGAAACTACAACCACTACATATATCGTCAAAATCAAAGGTACCTATAATTTAATTACAAGGTTTTTTAAAGTAGTAACTTTTTGAAATATTAAGTCCATTATAATCAATTTTTTAGGCTATAATTACATTTATTTAATGAACAAAATATTACATATTATTACACTACTTAAAATAAAAAATATATAAAAAGGCATATAAACATAAAAAAAACATTAACCCAAATAAATCTCTCTAACCAAACAATTTAATTTGACCATTTTCGAAGCACAAAGATATGTATCAAATCCTGGATAACAAACTCCAAATAAACAGAAAATAAATGCATTTAAAAAGCAATTTGAATTTGTCATAATTATTTTACAGTTGCGGGTCGGGTGCGGGGACGCCGCGCGCCGGA
>DWJH01000288.1:0-11677 GCA_018248735.1 Tagiades litigiosa | reverse complement strand
CTTGCTGCAGTTGTGCCTGCTGTTATAGAAACATTTTTATAAGTACGTGTAACCAATTTATTGTAATCAATTTGTTATTAAATATACCTTTACACATACTCAGTTCAATTAAAAGGAAATAAGCAATACATTAGTAATGACTTTTTTTCTTGTTTATCATATTTACGTCAAATTTTGTTATGTATGTTTATAAATAGATAAATATATAATATTATTATAATTGATTCACGGACTACGACTTAAACAAAATATGATACATACATTTAAAAAATCTGATGTAAAATATTACAATTGTACTTACTAAGATTGGTAGCTGTCTTGTGGTGGTATGGGAGCTTGATGCGACCGCTATTGAGGGCGTCCTGCATTTAAAAATATTTAATTAGCCTTTCATTACTAAGAATCAATTAAAATGTCACTTTCTATTAGGATTGCGGTTAGTCTCTAAAGTATAGAATAACTATTTCAAGTAAGATTTATTAATAGAGAACTAAATTACTTCTAAAAGGAAAGGAAAATATGTTCTTAGTACAGCAAAACGCAACTAGCAAGAGAGGCAACTAGTAAAAAATCATACTAACACTGTCGGCGCCGTTGAAACTTGAGTTTGTACTGTGGAACTGCTTGCCGCAGCCGCTGATCGCTGTAAAAGCAGTTGTTGGTTTTGTTGCTGTAAAAATTATTTTATATTAGTTTTAGGTAACTATAACAATTAACAGTTTTTTTTATTAATAAATTTTATTTGAGGCTATATACATTAACAAAAACGCTCACCATTTCCGTTCTCATTCCACCTGTAAATGAAACTCGTGGAATTTGCCCAGGTACTATGTGCTTTATTCTTACAGATTTCCTACCTTCCTCTGTGAAAATTTCAGTGAACTGTTGTATGTACTTATTTGCTTGTAATCTTGAACCTATAAAAAGAAAAACAATAGGAATATTTTTCTTGTAATATGTATGTAACAAATATTTAAGTCAGTTTAAATAAGCAAAGAAAGATATATACCTAAAGAAAATCGACATGCAGCACCATTTCTCTCCCCTTCTACATGGTCCCTATCCACATACAATTCTCCTAGGAACTCTTGGTCGGACGGTCTCTGTAGTATTGAGAGTTTTATGTGGAAGAAACCAACACCGTTTGGGATTGATTTTTCTGTTTCCAAAATGTACTCTTCCACTAATTGTGGTTGACAGTCGGAAGTTGGGCGGGGTCTTTCGTAAGCGCGGGCTAACCTTAAAGGCCCCGTCGGCTCTCCGGGCAGAGCGAGTGGCAAAGGTTCCATCTTGGGCGGTTCTATGGGCTTGAATACCTGAAAGTTTATTTATTTGTTCAATTATGTTCTATCAGTTCTGATCTTTATTCTTAATTGAATTATTTATATTTATTTACAAATGGATTAGAAGACAAATGATAATTTTTGGGTGTTGCATGTTTTTAGGTTTTGGTGTTAGGTGTAAGGACAGAAACCCTGCATCTCAGATTATCTAGTACTTAAATAATTAGATAAGAAATGTTTGTTACCTCTGGTGGTTTTTTAGGATATTTAGACGTCAATCTTGTGTGAGGTACTGACTGTCGGCTGTTTTTCGCTCTCTGTCGATGAATTAATTCTAACAATTCCAACCCATGGTAGTGAGTAAATTGATCTAATTTCCTTTTCCTATTTACAGCAACCTGAAATTACAACAATTTTTAATTATATAGAGAACAAAGATATGGTTTTAAACAATACATTTACATTTATATATTATAGGAACAATGCTTATATAATCGTAATAATTTTTTTAATTTGGCATACTAAGAGTTCTCTATAAAATACAAAAAGATGTTACCTGTGAAAACTTCCTAGCTTGTCTTCGTATCCGTGGGGTATTAAACAGCCGTGGGGCCGCATGGAGCCTGGCTGCTAGGAGTCCCACAGCAGGTCGGGGCTCCAGGCACAGAGGTGGAGCAGCAGCATGCACTAACGCAGCTTCCACCGCCTCAAGAGCTCCACGCTCCTCCCCCACCCAACCACATCGGCCGCCAATGCACATTGCATCGGTTATTATGCTCTATACAATGAGAAAAATATATTTTTAAGGACAAGGAATACTCATACTAATTTGAAATAAGAAGAGCACAAAAGGAACGTGAAGCTGATCTTGACAAACTAAAAATACCATTGCTGTCCATAATAATATATTTATAAATATCTTTCATGAATCTTACAAACATAGACATATAAGGTAGACTAAATGCTAAAAGCAATTTATACAGGTTAAGCATTGAAACGATTTTGTAGGTGGTTAAAATAATCATAAATGCTATTATTATAGTCTGCCAAATATTTTAAGATGACCTTTCGCTTTTATATATAGATTAAGTTATATATATAGATCTCATTGTAATGCTGTGTATTGCCGAATGAACAAATAAATACTTTTGAGGCTTAATTGTGTACATGTTATGTCAACATCTTTAAAAAGAAAAATTGTGGCAGGTTTCTCATCACAAAAAATGTACAGGGTTGTCAATTACCCTGTTGAAACTAGTCTCTACTATATATAAAAAATATGGATGAAAATTAGACCACTATATGTGCATAGGCAGTGAACTATGTACAAATTCACATTGGGATTACCATACAATCTCTTAAGTAAATTAATGTTACATAATCAACAAAAAGCAGATATTCGAGGAAATTTGAGGCGAACTACTTAGTCCTCAGGAGTAGTAACGGAGCTGTGATAAGCCTCTATGACGCAATTGTCCTGTTTGGAGTGGGTTAAAGTTGTAATGGGCTGCAGTTGTCACTTAAAAGTTTGACTGTACACTTATTTGCTACTCTCTACCCAAAAAAAAATTCAAAACAACATAAATGTCTTTTAAAAAACTCAATTATTTTCATCGTTTCATGTATACAGAACAGTTACCAAAACCTTACATTAGCATAACTTTAAAATCATCACCTACAAAAAAAGAATATCACACCTATATTATCAATCATTATATACATAGAATACAAAATTTAGGACTACCGAGATTGACTGTCTACTTTTCCTGACATCATTTTAATGATAATTCCTATAAACTATTAAAATAATTCAAATTATATGTTTAAATTATTTATATACAATACTCACCTGATTAGTCGGCCTCAATAATACATGATGGGTATCACACATGAAACTGGGGTATGCTTGTCTGTAATCTCTTATTTGAGCTATTATACAACCCGAATAGAACAGGCAAGAATGTTCCGATTCCAACAGGTCTAGAAGCACCACTGGTAACTCTTCATTATCAATGTAACTTAGCAATTCTTCTTCCTCATATGGCCACCGTGGAGTCTCTATTAATGTCTCCTCTTGGCTAGAAGATGCCTATCAACAGGATGAACCATATAATAGTATGATTGTTTTCAATAATTTAAAAACATATACAAATTTTAGGTGGGCATGGACACACAACATACCACAAATATCTTATATATAAGCAAAGTTTTTGCTGTTAAATAAATGTTTGAGATTTCAACCCTATTTTAACCTGGAACTATCGGTACGTCTGAACTAATCATAAAAACAAAATTTGTCAAAATTCCCAACCTCATTTTTAATTAAATGTATATGAAATACAAATACTATTAATTTAGTACAAAATTTAAACAATATAATAAGTAAAATAAATGTCCTTACATGATTGGCATCAGGAGGATGAATATGCTGCATGTTTCCATTAACTTTCAATGACAGTGAATATCCTTTATTCCCAGGATATAAATTTATTATCAGAGTGTTAAGATTATACATTGCTAATAATTTTTCTAATAAATAAGATGTCGATTTCAAGCCTTGCTGCAATTTCAGAGAGAAAGAAAAAGAAGGCAATTAGAATTGTTTGATCTCAATATCTCCCAAAAAACCAGTTTCATTGATAATATCAGTAATTAGCCACAAACTGTATTAAGTACTGATAAAACAAAATACAGAAAAGTCAATAAGACCAGCTTAAATTTTGATTATATTTTATTCCTAAATAATATAGATATTTACCACAAAATCTTGACTTAATTAAAATATATATGATATGTAACTATAAAATCTCCTTAACTTCTAGAATTTAAGTTATCACAAAATTAAAATAATATATTCTATAAACCATACTTTCCATATCTCCCTTATATTATTTTTTTTATATCCTACAGTTCTTTAGTTATATACATTTTTAGGTAAACCTTTCAATACTTAAGGTACATTTTATATCTATTGTATATTTAATTTAATAAATTACATACTTATCTTACAACCAAAACTGACTTATAGCGAAGCATACCAAACACTTAAATATGATATCTCGATTATACAATGGGTCCTTTAATATTATTTGGGTGGTATTTGGTGAAAATAATAAATGAATATAATACTCACGTAATTGGTTTGTGACGAATCTTCTCTACTTAGCTCATTGTACAACTCATGAAGCTTTTTAAACAAATCAAACTTTCCTGTACTCTTGGAACCAGTCGAACTGGCAGAATTTCGTTGGAACTTCATCCTTGAATCATCTACGGTTTCTGCGAGATGCATTTTATCATGAGTCCAAGTCATCTTATGGTCTGGGACACCACTGTCGAATTGTGTTAGGTTCGTATTTACATGTTTAGCCCGGTTCAGTATTACCTGAAATAACATTGTTTATATTATTTTAAACATCTTTATGAGGAATATTTTAGTTGAAAGAACTAAATTATACTAAAAAACAATTTTTTACTTACCTCTGCTTCCAATGCCGCGTGAATTAAACCATCCATAATGTCATTAAATAAAAACAAATATGTAAGTGGCAGTTATTATCCCTAAATGTATTATTTCATTTTAACAGCTTAGGCCTGAGTATTAAGTCATGATTTCTTGAAAACTAATACGCTTTATTTATGTTTCACACTGCATGACAGTAAAATAACATGTCCAATGTCCATCAACATTTTTGACAGATCTTGGTTTTGGAATCTGTCGTCGAGAATCGAGATTCAAGAATAGAGCAGTGTTGGCATTATAAACACACAGATATAAAATCCCGTAAAAAAATTGTTTAAAGTTATCCTATTTCTAAACCATTATCTATAAAGAAAGTAAGGAAATAAATAATATTTTTTTTATATTGAGTGTTCACCGAACCCTTATTTAATTAAAGTTTAGTTATTATAATTTATATATTTACAAATGGTAAGAGAATGACAACACTGTTGATACAATGAATCTCATTTATTCAGCCACCTGTATTATGGTGACCTATATTAATTATAAAGAATATACATACTTTATTTTATTTTTAATATGCATATAATTATGTATCTTGTATAAAATTTTACCTCAATTAAGAATTTACACGCATTTTAAACTCACCAGAAAAATGTCCACATTGCTCTAAGCTCATTTTCACAGGATACTTTTTCACATAAAGCTAAAATACCTTCACTTACACATTACTTTAAAAAATATATAACTATATATGTATATACCTTACTTGAAACATTGTAACTATTCATGTGGTATTTCATTTTCTAGATAATAATACAAATTAATGTTGATGTTAATTAACGCGTTAACTGCTCATTATGCCTAGCGAGTAGAGTAGCATAGACCATAACTACATAAATATTTTAGGCTTGCAACGAATATTTGGTATTCGGCTGGTTTTATTATATTCGCGCGAATACCGAATATTTACATATTATTCGGCTGAATACCGAATACATAAGTAATATATTTTGTTATAGGGATAGATAACTGGTAAAATCAATACAAAATGGCGCAATATGATATTTCAAACTCCAAATCCAAAAATTGGTACCACTACAAAAAAGTTCATATTTTTTATAATCCACACACCTCTAGTACTTTTCAACAGATTTTTATTTATTACTGTGTTAATTATGTAAACAGTGTTTATTACTGCTGATAGTTTGAGGTATTAAAGAATGTGAACAATGTTGAGAGCTAATTAATAGCAAAAAAAAAATGCAAACCTAGAATATTTACCTAAAATATAATTATTATTTCAATTCCTAAGTATATTCATTTCATATATTGAATTAATTAAAATAGAGGATTTCCAAAATGGAATAAATAAACCTTTTATTATTTAAAATTATATTAATTATCATTCGATGCCATGTGCCTCATTAAATTTGACATAAACTTGTCTATTTTTCTGACATCTTGTTGCACTTCAGTCTTATACTGCAAGCACTGAAATAAAAGAATTTTGATATATGTTATTTCTTACATGTTACTTAATGTTTATGTTTAACCATCAGATAAAAAAAACTACATAAAACAAAGCAAAGATACAACTGCACTACTATGAAATATTAATTCATTAAAAAGATCATCATTTGAATAAATCTTAATCATAGTAAATTAAAACATTTTTAAAACATGTATGAATATCAGAGACATAGTAGATAGTCTTGTTTAAGATAGTATTTACCAATTAGTAACACCAATTAGTGATGCGACTCGAGTAGGATTTTCTGACTCGAGTCACTTGATAATTTTACTAGCTCACTCAAGTTTTCGAGTCACTTGCGTAAACTCTTACACTACTTAAAACTTGAGTCAGAATTTACCGCTTAACCTGATGTCTGACCACCTTTTTTTTGGTTATAAACCACACCAAAACTCTCTCTAGTGACGCGAGTTACTGAGTCAACACGAATGCAAATGAACTTGTGTCAAATTTTTTTTTCACTCAAGTCACTAGTCACAATTGTTATAGGTTGTAGTTGCCTTACATCAAGTGTACTACTTGCTCATTTGCTACTCTTGTATCAATATATAAAGGGATAATTAATTTATTTGATTACCAAAGGAAACCCAATTACTGCTGAAACATTTGGAGCATAAACAGCCAAGAATAATTTGAAATGTAGTGGCTTTATAACCTGAATTTATACTAATTTAAGACATTTATGTAGAACCAAAGTAGTAGCTTAACGACAAGTGAAAAACTGTACACGTTACGGTTTCAGGCCATGTCAGATGTCGTGCACCATTTAAACGAAAAAAAATGCAGAAAAAAGAATAACGCTGGTCATGAATACCTACTTTGTTGTTGTAAAATAATTACCTTCTTGTTATCTGTGATTTTAGCAAGAAATATTCCTTTTGAATGTAAATATTTTGTACTGTATCGTGTATTGATAGGATCCTGCAAGTACAACATCTCAGCAGACTTCTCAAATTCTTCCCAGTTTGTTATAAATGTCATTGCTGTACTTTAATCTTTTAAGATATATAATTTAAATAATTATTAAAGGAAATATTTTAGTTTCGTTTAATTTCTTTTATATATCTTTTACCATACCGAAGAGTCATCCAGAATAGTAATTATAAAACTTTAATGTCAATCAATATTGTCAATTTTGAAGTTTCTTCATTCCATGCTACTCAAGAAAGTTAATACATGAAAACCAAACCAATCGTTTATAAAGAAATAAGGTCTGTAAATTGCAAAATTTTCAGCCTGAAAAATTTACAGTAATATTTACGTCTTTAGCGTAAGCATCTATTAACATTTTAAGCTTGAAATTTTAAATGGTTAGTTTAGTGTCCAATCTCAAAATCTTATAATTGTATTTTATTATCATAATATTAAAAAATGAAGAAGCAGAACTAAATATGAATATTATAACATTAATTTTAAATATAAATATTATTTTAAGTTACTTCTTAAATAGAAGTGATTTCTGCAAAAACTTTCTGGTTTGTGATTTTTACTAATAGCAAAGTTACGTATTCGATTAGTGTTCCAATGTTGCCATTTTATTAAATGAAAAGTCATTTGAAGTGAAGCGCAACCAACGAAGAAAATCAATATCCTAAACAGTGATGTATTCATTCGCATTTTTAAAATGAGAACGTGACAAAACAATACTTTTCATTCAACGAAGAAACTATTTTATTTAAAAAAATATCAGTTAAAGCTTGATGCTCATTTTTTATTTATTTACCTAGTGATGAGTATTCTCATAGTTACGGCGTGGTAGAACATCCTGCGCGTTTGATTATCTGCTTTTTCTGCAAATTATTACTGTTGAAGGTTAGTAATTCCTTTTAAACTGATGTGTTGATCCTTGGGTTTCCTTTTTTGGTTAAATACATGTGAGTATGGACTATCGACCTTCGCCATTGTCTGCATCATGCATGGTGCATTGCGTTTGTGATATTATGTAGGTATAGGTATGAAGACAGTTTTGATCGATCGTATATAAATGTTCATGTCGGTGTTATCAAATACGAGTTCACGTACTGTGTATGTTCAAAAATCAATAAGCTTTTTTTAGTGTACGCATTTCAAATTTTAAATGAATGAGCAGGCGACAAGGGTAACCGTCGTTAATCCACTACATTAGGAAGTATTATTTCGCTTTATTCATAAGGATTAAGCTTTTTCCTATTTTCATTATTGTATCTTGAATAGAACCTGGACTAGAGAGCTTTAAAAAAAATCGATTAATTTATTTTCTGTTTAACCAATTTATTTTACCATAAAATATCACGACTATAAAATAAAACAATGATCGCGTAGCACATATTCCGAAAAAAAAGAAATATTGAGAATTTTTCCTCAACTGTTGATTTCGATCTCGATACAATATCAATATTTTAATTATTGCTTTGTTATCACTTCTCAATAAGACTAAGTAATTGCATTACAAACATTATTATACATAGACGTGAAGCTAGCATAAAGTGTGTTAAAATTCCTGTTTCAAAAATATACTATTTCATTGTTCTTATAGTCAGTGACTGGGATTTATTCGAATAATTAAATTATAAAATACAATTCTATTCATTCGTTCATTTTCTCGGAAAAAAAAGCAATTGAGTTGATTGTAATTTGACTAATGACTACCTTATGCAGCGGTGTACTCGTAGTATTATTGTTAGACACACAATGACGTTTTATTATTGTTCACTTTCTTTTTTATACTTTCACGGGTGATAGGATTAAAAAAATCAAAATCACACCTAATGTCAATGTCAAATATGACATTTATTGTACCGTAGCGCAGTTACCACAGTTCCTGTTTAATTTAATTATTGTAAAGTAACTGATGTTAACTACATTACATTCATTATTTTCAGCATATGTTCTTAATAAAACCTTTCTTTACATTTTGGTTATGTGTTTAAAGTTAAAGTTTTTCGGAGACGACTTTTAGTGTTTTTCATTTGTGAACCGTTTGTTTAAAAAGCTTACATATAATCGAATTGAGAACCTCTTTGATTTTTTGGAAGTTGGTTAAAAACGCATGTTTATTAGTCTATTGACTTATATGGTATTAAGCGTAGTACCTAAATAAATGTCAAGTTTGTAATAATTGTAGAGACGTTTTTCTTAACAATGACTTGGATAAAGCAAATTAAATTGAAAAGTAAAGCATTATCTAAATACAAAATTTCCAAATCGCTAGAGATGCTTCATATAATTAAGTACTAAAATTGTATGTTTTAATTGTGAACTTTAATTTTTACACTTTTACAATTTGTCGCAATAAATTTATAATATTGTGTTCTTGTGTTCGATATTTCTGATACCTAGTAAGTACGATTGGATATAATTTCGCTTGAAAAATTGTACTTACCCGAGATTACTAAGAATTCAATATAATTGGATCAGCAGAGTATAGCAGGCTAGACATTTTAATAAAAATAGCGTTGTAACTTTTCTAATGGAAACGTTCTTGGAAGTGGAATCGATGGGGTTAATTTTAGATATGCAATGTGCAAGGCGCGGTCGTTCGAGGGTGACGTGTGTTGTTGTAAATGGATTCAATAATCTAATGCTATTCTAAGTTATCACTAGCTGTCTCGGTAGACGTCGTTCTACCCGGAAAAGTGTTAAGCGATATGCCGACACCAGCGCCACCTACCGGGCCTAATAACATACTAACTCAGAAACCTCAAAAAAGATTATCACATTTTAAGGATGTAAAAAGTGTTTAAAAAGTGTAAGGATTTTTTCGGGTCATTTTTACACCTTTGGTTACATTATTGTACTTTTAGTAAGGAGCCCTAATTGTTTTGAAAATATAATTTAGCTTATAGCCTTCCTCGATAAATGTACTATCCAACACTAAAAGATTTTTCAAATCGGACCAGCGGTTCCTGAGATTAGCTCGTTCAAACAAACGAAACTCTTCAGCTTTATATATTAGTATAGATCATTTTAGCTACACATCTATTTTCAACGTTAGGAAATTCAATATATCCTGTAATACGTAATTATCTTTACCGTGTAACTTGACTTTTTCTATGTTTTAAGTAGGAAATATCATTTTCCTTTCTATTTTAGTCTTTTTCGATTCGCAAATATAACTAACTTGGTTATCAGGGCATGGATTTGAAATCGGACATAGCGAAAAGATGAAATATATGCACGAATTAGCGTATATTTATATGAAAGTCCTCTACGCGAAATGTGGAAATTTAATCGTGCGGCAAATTCGCCGTGTGTGCATCCAACTGTGAGTTCAAAGATGCAGCATCGCAGCCGAATCCCCCCCACATATGTACAATGTACGTGGAACTACCCACTATCGCCACTCTATCAAATCCGGTGACCCCATTTCAAATTCGAACGGATCCCGCTTTAAAATTCGAATCTGTTCCAGATTCTGAATTACCATTGTTTCCTTTATACGATGAATTGAATGTTTTGTTTTGTCCGACTTTAGTGTCACTAGTAGTAGTAGTTGTTGCTGTTGTTGTTGTTGTACTATAATACTCTTTTGCTTCTTTTATTTTATGTTTTGAATTGTTTCACAGTGTTACAGTGGAAAGTTGCTTTTTCAACGGTTCCCACGAATCGCTCTTTTCTCTCGTTGCACTATTAATCTCCCGTTTAGTGTTGCCGGTCGCAATAAAGTTTCCTCTTGTATTTTTGCTCGCCGCGAACTAAGTACCGGAGTAATGAATGCGGTTCAGCGTTTCTTCAGTGTTTCATTCGGTTGTGTTTAGATTATTCACAGTGCAAAAGGCAGTTTCAATGCGGGCCCGCGAAGAAATATGTAAATCCGTGTTCCAGCGGTTTGCGAAGTATTTGCCGACTCTGGGAGTCGGTAATCGGTTTTAAATTTCAAATCCATTTTCGCCTCCTTTCGCCTGTACATTTGCATGATTGACTTCGAGCATGATGATAATGTGAAATTTGCTTTTTGAATTTGAAACGCTCCTATAGAATTTGACGGTTACGCGGCCAATTTTAAATTTAAACTAAGTTATTACGCAACTGAATTTGTTAAGTGCTTATCGTACAGCGTTTATGCTGTTTTGAACGTTTTACACTGTACATTAATTGAGATGCTGAAAGGATTGTTAATTGTAATTAGCATTTATAATAGGGTTTATGATGGATTTTATAATATTTTTTTGATTTTGATAGAAGAGCACACCGTTTCATTGATTTCAAATTTTAGTGAACATTTTTATTAAGAATCATCAAATTGTACATAAAAGTGCTTCATTGTGGAATTAATAAATAAACTTAATCATGAATAAATAAATTTAACACACTTAAAATGTAATAAAGTAAAAATAATTGGACATATTTTTTCGAATAGCAGCATCAGATTAGACGTTGTAAAATTTCTAGTAAAATTGATAGATACAAAATTTCTAT
>DWJH01000287.1:0-11684 GCA_018248735.1 Tagiades litigiosa | reverse complement strand
ACACAATTTGCGGAAATAAAATGAAACTTTTTTAACCGAACCTAACACTATGGACACAACAATCACCTGAGCCTAGAATTAAACCTGGTTGAATAAATACTTGTCCATATATCCATACCAAGGATTTGTCACACTTTATCATCACCACCAGAATTATGGTATATTCTAATGGCATACATAAATATCTTTTAGATGTATGACATAAATATCTTTACAATTACTTACCAATATAAACTAATACACCAAGATCACCATTTCTATTTGTGCGCCTTAAAACAATTCCGGCTATGCATAAAGAGATTCCTGTTAATATACCAACTACAAATATCACCTGTGAACAAAACAATGTTAGATTACAGTTTATATGAGTATTATCACAATCAGGGAGAGACACAATCCTCTCAATTTTAGATAGGCCATTACCCAGAATAAAAGTTTGTTATACCTGTAAAATATAGTAGCAAACGTATTCAAATCCTGGACAATGGCCTCCACAAGCCCCAATAATTGGGACTTCTGGACTAACGGACGGCACTGGGGGTACAGGCGATCTGCTAAGGGTCTGAGTGTTATGATTATCTCGAATTGGGAGAGAGAATGCTGACGCACAAGGAGGAAATGCATATGTATCTGGTATCACACTGCATGGTGGAATTTTCTCTCCTTTCTTGTAGTCCCTCCAAGTACCAGTGCTGTATGGTGCCTGATAAACTGGGGACGGTGGACCTTGTTGTCGCATTCCATTGTAGTACTGTGGAACCTGGAAGGAGAAACAGAGTTCATATTCTATTTATCATTGAAACACTTTTAGAGTTGGTAAGAATTTTCCATGAAATGACAAAGTGACACAGGATAGACACAAACATCAACATTTATAGACATTAGATTGCATGAAAATTAGATATAATTCACGTTATAACAGAATCAGTCCCCAACTTATGATAACAGCCTTGTTGATAATTAAAATTATACATGTAATAATAATAAGTAAGAAATATCAGTGTAATAATCATTAGAAATTCAAATAATCTAAAGGCTTCTGTGTAACCAGTAGTAAGTAGCTAAAGAATTACAGTGTTATGCTCCACTTAAACAACTTTTTTTTTGTTTCACTTTACAAAGAAAGCAAAAAGAAAAACAACCACATGGTAAAAACAGATGAGTCACTTACGGGTTGCCGGATTGTTACACTCGTAAAAGAGTATGTTATTTTTCTAAATCTCGAACACTTAATGGTCAAAATGTGTTTATTTTGTTATCCGTGACAATTAATCCTAAAAAATTATATCTATGGTGTTTTAATTTACTTACGTGATACGCGTTGTCTGAAGCAGAACTGTCGGTTCCAGCGACTTGATAAACAGGTGTATTGATGTCTTCAGCCCACGGGTACTTGGTTCTTTGTTGTGTTGCCGACACAAACTGTTGCTCGCTTCTTGGCACTACTGTCGTTTGATAGGGATGTATTGTCCGGGACGATCCTTGTTGTTTAATCATGTTCGCGCGCTATATTACCCACCACACCACTTCTCATTCTTGTCTTGACAACAATAATTCATGTAACCCTCAATACAACAATATCTATTATCCACATATCGACCCGCAATTTTTTTTGTATAAAACAAATAGAGAACCTTTCAGTTTCGTAAAAAACTCGCTGCTTGCTCTCATTTGTAAATACAAAAACTAAAAATGTCCTACGATACAAAACATATCAATTGACAAATAACTAATAACTACACTACTAGTATACTAAATACGAATGAGTAAGATATGAAAACTATACATTTCAATACATTGCATTATATCGGAGGCAGTCCCACCACAGACGATAGCATAAATAATAAAACATCATATAATCATAGAGTAAGAAACGCCATTATAGGCTTGGTTCTTTAATCTCTATGGCACGCTTTATAATATTTTATTTTTAAATCGTGCAACATTATTTTTTACTTAGAAAATAAAAATAATAATTAAGAATAATGGTTGACTTGCCTGCTTCACTGACATTTGTTTGTCAAAATTAAATATTATTGATTCTCTCGTGATCATCCTGTTATTAGATAAAAAAATTACTGATATAAAATACAAGTTATACTCATTTTGTGTGGTTTTAGTAATAAGTTTGATATTACAATGGACAAAAGACGATAATAGAAAGCTGATTTCATGTTAACTCACATAGTTTCTTGTTATTATGGCATGTGCTAGCTTTGAGTTGAAAACTATTGATATTACTAATTTGTTGGTGTTATTTGACTATAACTTACTGTAAAATGGTTGTTACCGGGACCGCTTTTGATAACACAATGAGTGCTTCAGATGAGACGGACAATATAACAGCGGTGGCTAACAGCTTCTGTCGGGATTATATCAGAGGGTACTGCGATCGAGAAAATTGTAAATTCATACATGAGCCGCTGCCAAAAGCATGTCGGAAGGACTTTTTCCGATTTTGTCACGACTATCAAAACAAAGGGTGCTACAGGCAGAACTGTAAGTTTTTGCATGGCTCAGTTGAGGAACAGGACTTCTTTCTCAAAAATGGAGTTCTCCCGAAAATGGTTTCGGTATGTCAAGCTTTTATACTTGGGTCGTGTAGTAAACAAGAGTGTCCTTTAGTGCATCCGTTTGAATTGATGCAGAGTGATAGATTTCCTATTCATAGACATCCACAGATGATGTACAATCACCCTCCACCAATACCTCCACCTATGCATACCCTACCCACAGAACATGTGAGAAGCGATGAATCGCCTCCTGAGGCTAAACTGAGAAGATATACATTTGAAGACTCTGCCATTGAGAACCAAGTATTGGCTACATCTAATCTGTGCCCTAACTGTGAATCATTGGATCACAAGGTGAAGCTATTGCATGACAATATAAGTGTTCTGTTAAAAAAGGTTACAGATTTGTCTGAAAAGAATGCTCAGCTCACATCGATGAATGAATTTCTGTTACAACAAACCTCGCCTCTTAGGAGTGACCAGCCATGTGTGATCACATCACGCCATGGTACATCGGCTCCAGTTTCTTTGGCTACAGTGAGTGTGACACCAGTAGTTAGTTTAGCTGGTGCATTACCAGCATTAGTGCCAGCAGCTGCAACTTCTAATTTAACTTTAGCACCAGCTGCATCCCGGGCACAGCTCTTAACTCCAGCCCCACAGCTCCTAACTGTAAGCA
This sequence comes from Tagiades litigiosa, assembly GCA_018248735.1. Classification (NCBI taxonomy): domain Eukaryota; kingdom Metazoa; phylum Arthropoda; class Insecta; order Lepidoptera; family Hesperiidae; genus Tagiades; species Tagiades litigiosa. Next base: position 8,492 of record DWJH01000287.1, on the reverse strand, counting down.
CAACTCAACAACTCGTCGGGAATTCAGGAGCTCTAATAGTGACAAGTGCTGGTGCTCAGCAATTGATGCAAGTCAGTGATTCAGGCACTCTGATGGGCGGTGGCCAGACTGTAGTAGCTGTAACTCCCGCTCAGTTAACATTAGCTCCACCTGGTCAGCAACTAATGACAAATGCATCCCAAACTGCTGTACAACAACTAGTTCAGCAATCAGCATTACAACCACAGTTGGCAGCTCAACATCAGTCACAGCAATATGCTGCACAACAATCTGTGCAACACTTGGCAGCACAACAGTCTGCTCAGCATTTGGTGCAGCAGTCAGCACAACATCTAGCAGCTCAACAGTCAGCACAACATCTTGCCGCTCAACAGTCTGCACAACACTTGGCAGCAGCACAGCAGTCTGCTCAGCACTTAGCAGCGGCTGCACAACAGTCTGCACAGCAGCTTGCAGCTGCAGCACAGCAGTCTGCACAACAAATGGTTGCCCAACAATCAGCCCAACAACAACTTGTACATCAAACTTCAACACAGCAAATCACCATCTCTAGCTCCAGTCAGCCCATGGCAATGGCTAATTCTCAAGCACAGTCATTGACTTTCCCTATCATCTCTCAAAGTATGATGCCTCATTGAGATAAATACTTGACCAACATCTTTAAACCTACAGTACCCATATAAACCTTGTCTTGATCACTAATATAAAAAGAAAAATCTATTGAAATTGCTTCAATTGTTTTGAATTTATATTATATAGATATACTATACTATAGATTACAGTACAATACTATAGATTTAGTTTTTTTTTATACATGGTCCTGAATATCCAAAATGTTCTATTTATTATATAAAATTAAATACTTGCAGGATAGTAATTTGGATGTAATAGCTTATAAAATCCAGTACATCTATGTACTATGTAGTGATAAATTGTTGATTAATGGAGTTTTAAATAGTGAACAGTATTTAATAAAATAGGTGTATCAACATATAAATGCCTTGTGAAAGCATTAGCTTTTGGGTACCGACAATCTTGTGAATTTTTATGTTTTTCTAATATATTGTTACTGGTGAATTCTAAGTTATTTTGGTTAGATACCTTCTTTAGATGTTATAAATAAGATGGTGACTGGCTACTTGTTTTAAGGAAATTTGTTATCTTTACAAGACACCAATTAAATTCACAAACTGCAGAAAAAAATACTTGCATTATGTTGATGTTAATTTTGTTTAGAAGAAATTTTGGATATTATACAATTATGTCTATTCATTGGAATTGGATTTCAGATACCCACAATAAATATCAAATGATCTCGCATTGTGTAACATTTAATTTTAAGTAATAGACTTGATACAGTTGTTAAACAATTCCTAGGATGGTTCCATTGTCATTCAAAATGTTCCTTAAAACAAATAGCCATTTACCTGGTAATATGTGATTAATGTATTTATATGTAGGCTATGACTTGAAATAGTTAATAATCATAAATATACACCAAAAGTTATTGATGTATGCTTTATATGTAACTTATAAGTTATTATAATTGAATTTCATGCAAACTTTGTCCAATTTATTGTAAGAATATGTCATGCAGTAGGAATGTATGTGTTATATTATATTGGAATAACTGATTTTCTTCTTATTCTCGTTTGTTTATAAATACTAAAATAATAGTGTTTTCGTATTTTGTGTAATAGGTAGCTTACAAAATAAAAATAAAAAATAAAAATCCTGTATGGGATAGTCATGTAGTGTGAAAAAAATTGGAATACTCTTGAGGCTGATTGTCTGATGCCATATTAGAAATGAAAAAATACAGTAAAATTAAAAATATTGTTTATTTAAGTTTAATGTCTACAATATGTTTTTTAATATAAGTACATTGAATAAGTAAAATAACATTTCGTATAAAATACTTATTTAAATGTAGTCATTAATAAATATTATAGGTACACACGGAAGGATACTGGGAGTTTCAGTTTCGTTTTTGTCAGTATTGTGGTCAATAAGTTATTAAGGTTTATTTTTGTATTAAAACTTATTTTACGTAATTAATTCTTTATTTTCTGTGTTATTTAAATGTGTAATAGATTTTATTAAAATTTAAAACATTTTAAAACCAAATACAAAATCTATTTTCGACGGACGTAGCATTCATTAATATCGTACTTAAGCATTTTGCCTTTAGTTCCGAGGACAAAATTACCAATTTTGTCAAATGCTATGGCTGTCACTTTACCTGGAATATTGTCAACATTTCTTACAGAGCTGGTATCATTAATATTTGTTTATACTAAATTTTCACTAGCAATAAACACTTTTTCGTCATAAAAAGATATTTGTGCAACACCATTGTATGTTACATTGCTTATAAATGTGGGATACGACGAATTAGATTTTAAGACGTATAATTTCTCTTCTTTGATGTAATAAAAATTATTTTCTTTATCTATGGCCATTTCATTGAGCGCCTCGAGACTTTTGAAACGCAACTTTTTGTCGCCTTGCAGTAGATATAACTCTTCGACTCCGTTAGAGCTCTCTGTAATGTACTTATTTCCATTTTTGTCTACAAAAATCATGTTTAATTTTAAATTTGGATCAGAAATGAGTTTGGCTCGCTGTTTTTCATAGCTGTAAGTATAAATTCCTTTCCCAGTGCCGAAATAAATATTGGTACGCTTTTTATCCGATGCTATAGAGTAGCTTAGCCCAGCAGGTAAACCTGTAAAAAAATATTTGCATAAATTTTATACATAAGCATGCTTTCTATCTTTTAGTGGATCGAATATTCGCGTATTTTAAAAAACAGCGCCATCTATAAGTTGTAAAGATAACACACACACTATTTTTGCCATATTAATAATAAAATAAATTACCTGGAACACTTTCTGGGGTATCGTTATTGGGTTTTATCATTTTAATATCAAAATAGAATCCTTTATCATTTCGTCCGGACTCCACATAGAACAGATTGCCGAATTTATCAAAGTGAGCATCTGCAGGATAAGCGTCGCCTGTATGGTAAGTATTCGATACATTGTAGTGATCTTCATCTATAGTCAAGTCAGACTTACACCCATTTTCTGGTAGATCAAAACCATGGCATTGGCACAAAAATAGAATAAAAAAAATTTGAAACATAATTAAAAAGAAACAATAAACACTTCTAAGTTTGAGCGAATACCGTATACAAATGAATCTGGCATATAAAGCTTTGATTTTCATTGACTTCGTTATAGCCAATAACACCGTAGTATTGAACTTTAAATTGTATTAAAGATAATATTTTCAATGCGGCCATCAACAGCAATACTATACAAAGTAGAAAATGTTCTTGATTAGAATGCGCGGCAAAAACCTTATAAAATAAACAAGGTTCAATTTAAATGATAACTGACCTCACTATCTTCAGTACTTTATTATACCAATAATAATAACTAAGTTAACGGTACGAATGGAATTCAATACAGTATAAAATATAATAATCATCATTTCTATACATCAATGCCACAGTACTGACAAATTCAGTGTTTTAGACCATAGTTCAACACTCAGACAGATTTCACACACCTTCAAAAATACAATGTAAATAGGAAAGCCATTATTATTGCTTGAAAACGCACTCAACTCCATGGAGTTAGTGCTAGGGTATGAACCCTGAACCATCCAAGTAAGAGGCAATTCTTAAATACTTTGCTATCACTGCTAGTTAAAATAAATAATACCAATATTTTTTTAAAAATTTAAGTACCTAAAATATTAAGATATTGCTGTAGCCAATGAGCTGGTACAATTCGACGGATTTCGATAACCATTTTTAAAATCTAAGAACTTAGTATCTCACTAACGTTAATGATACATCGATAATAAAATTATAGAAGAGTGGTTAAGAACTCAAATTAAGGTGTCTTTAACTGTACCAAGGAAAAAATTAGTTCAAATAATAGTTCAGTCAAGGTGCCTTTTTAATTTTAGCTAAGAATAAAGTTCATATTCAGGCACTTCTTTAAATTTCGGGACGAAAAAAATCGAGTTCTTGTTCCTTTCAGTCTTGGAATGAATAAATAACCGGTTGTCAAATGTAGCCAATCTGGGCCCAGATTTATAATTACTTTTAGGCCTTAAGTTAAAATCGCACAAGTTTCAGCTCTGAATTCAATCTGAAATATCGCAATTTCCAGATTTCGTTTCACTTCCCTGTTGGCACTGTAGATACGCGGGCAAACGGCCATGTTTTTCGCCTTTGATTTGATGAATTTTCCATCTATGACCGTGGAGGATTTTTCTGAAACAAATTGTTTACTATAGCTAACAAAACAGCATACATATAATTTTTAAAAAGCTACTTTTTATAAGTAAATTAACAGACAATCTTATAAGCCTCGATGGGCTAAAAAGTGAGTGTTTATTGAAAACTTACTTAGTATTAAACTTTTTGCCGCAAATATCACATTCAACTGTGCCTTGCCTTAAATGGATCTCTCTTATGTGCCGGTTCATGTCATGTTGAAACGAAAATGCCTTATCACAGTAAGTGCACTGAAACAATATAAAAATATAATATAGTATGTACTAAAAAAACAAGCAACATGCTAAACTATATACTACGTTAAATCTTTAAAATTATGAATTTTGTATATTCTGTTGGTCCAGGGATATTTGGTGAAATTACAATAATCATTGTAATGTCACCGGTTCAGATGTACTTTTGACTATATATGTGAAATTCACTTTTAAATATAAATAGGCAAGTGCGGATCCAGTTTGCAAGTCAGGCAGAGTCCCTTAGCCGCATTGTCTAGTCATGGCAAGCTCCATTAGACTACTATAAATTTTCTAATTAAAAAAAGTATTTTATTATGTGTAAAATAGTATTTAAATAAATCAGTTGCTGACATAGACCCATTCAAAAGAGGGTTTCGATCCCCATGGGACCCCTGTATCCACTATTGCGGCTATTAGGATTGTACCTTGTATGGTCTGTGGGTGCTGTGAACATGTCGCATATGCTTCGCCAAGTTGCTGGCGGTTGTGGTGCTTTTCGGACACAGTGTGCATTTAAAGGGTTTATCCAACATATGCGATCTCTTGTGAACCTTGAGTAAATCCATTGTGCGACCCTGGTATGGGCAAGTATCGCATTTGTAGGGAAAAACGTTTTCATGAGTGCTCCTGAAAAATATATAACACTTAAAACTAGTTGAAAATCTCTATGGGCGCGTTAGCCATATGGGTAATGGGTAAAATCTTATGGTCACCAATGTATTGGGCTCGCACAGCTAATACAAAGAAATGTAAAAAATTGTCTGCAGAAAAACAATTTTTTTAGTATACAATTGATTTCAATATATTCATTTAAAAGATCCAGGGTTATTTAAGACTGTTCAGTTTTCTCTTCTGTCAACTATCCTACATAAAGATAGATAAACATACTTATGTACAAGGAGATTTGCATTAGAACGCGAGGTTTTCCCACAAATATCACATAAAAATGTTTTCTTTGTTGCTACTGAAGATTTTTGTGCCTTCGGACTTTTCGATTTTAAATACTTTCTGCATTTTCTTAAATGTTCATTATGAGATATCTGAAAAATAAAAAAAGTACTATAGCTATAATATTCCCCATTTTATTCCGGTGTTTTTTTTTAATGTCAATGAAGATTTTCCATATTATTTACTTAAATATATACTTATTATAATCTAAGGCTTTTCCTGCCATTTCTTTTCCTTTTGGTGAGTCTTATTAAAAACAGTTCTTTTTTGGATTAATACTATTAAAAGAAGTTAGTGGAGAAAGAATACTTTTAAAACTTGAAATTCAAAGTATCCAGGTAGATAGCTAACTTACCAAATCTAAAAACTCTTTACCACATGAAGTACATTCCCAAAGATCGGAGTTGTGATCGGAAAATGGGGAGGGAATAAATGATTCATCACTGTTATGGGAATTATTGTTACCATCTTCATAGTTGACATATTCTGAAATAACAGGTATTATACACATAACTGCGACAAAAGTCACATTTTTCTACTTGTAGGTCCAACAAACAGTTTTGCAAATCTTACATAAATATTTTTGTACCTACAAGATTGACAAAAACATAATTTGTTTAAAAAATGACCTAAAAGGATGTTTAGGACAAAAATACAATGTGAAGTTTAAACAATACCTTTCTTAATAGCAATATCCATAAGATTTTTATTGTTTTCCTGACACATGTTCCGAAACATTATACAGCCATTCAAAAGGTGTAAACATTTTTTGCACATTTTCTTTGACATGTTATCAGATTTTATAATCTGAAATAGAGAAACATACATATTATATTGAAGTGAATAAATTAAAGATAAATAATTAGTTAAAGTTATGTGTTTCTATTTGGGATTTAGGAAGAAAAATAATATTTTTATTTAAAATTAACATCAAGAGTTAAAATTTAAAACTGTGCCTTCTACAAAAGCTCACACTTCAGATAGTAATGGAATATGAAAACAATATTAGGAAGCCTATATTTTATAGACTTTTAAATGTTATGTAAAAATTAAAAGTTGATGCTACATGCTTACACAATATATACCCTAGCTGCTGTATACATGCATACATATAGAAGTTTAAAAATACATACAGTTACTCCTGAAAAGTTTTTGATTTCCTCTGGAATGTTAGGTTGTAACATATTATTAAATATAGCTATTTCTCCTTTTTCTTGGTTACATATGCGACATATTTTTAATGGCGACGAGCTAAAATAAAATAATTGAAAGGAATAAACCTTTATTTAAATTTTATAACGTTTTTTATCTCCTTTATAGGTCATGTTCATAAGAATGTACGATTCTTTAATTACACGAAATCTTACAATAATTATTATACTTACGAATAGTTTGTTTTCTTTTTCTTCTTTTTGGTTTTGTGTAAAGCGTTAGCGAATAACATTGATTTCAATAATATAAGCGATGTCATGAAATTGAATACTGTAGTTTTAAGTTAAAGAATTAAAACTTTTGGTTTGATTTCACTTAACCATAAACTGCATCATTAACATTGAGAACTAATTACAATACACGTTATATACGATTGGTATCAAATTTAAATCTTCTTTCAAATAATCAGTATACACAAACAAATCAAAACAAAATTCTAGCACAAATACAAAACGCTGTCATATGGACAATAAAGTACTTTCTTAATATATTTCGGCTCTGAATGTTATTCGTGACAGCCATTCATTCTTCAGTGATCGATAAAACCAGCTTAGACTTCGTAAACAAACTTCAATAGTATTTTATTTTAATTACGAAAATGTACAGTTTACTCGCTGATTACAGTTTCATAATTTCAATGAGTAGTAATTTTTATTATCAGTAAGTTGAATTGAAATTTTTAAGTATTTATAAATCGCGTTACGGCACAGAGTGAAATGAAATGTTCAAATTGTCCAAAACATGTCATTAAATGACAGTCTTTTGACAAATGTTGTGAACAGTGAAGATTGTCAATAACGACAAATGTCATTATTGTCATATAGTTCGTTATCACATAGCATCTACTTTTGTTGGTTTGTTTTAAGTTCCGCAGGCAAAGTTTATCGGAGATATTTACGTTATAAGTGAAAGTTAATCCCTTAGCTCGGTTCCATGTCTGGAGATAAGAAAGGAATATTGTTGTTTTGGTATATGTACACCAGTATGTCAAACATTCCTTTAACTGGTTTGTGCATTTAAAAAGAAAATTGATGAAAAAAATATAGGTAAAATGTTGAGGAAGTCTCTGCATTCCAAACATGTTAATAAACATGACACTACAATACGCACTGTAGTCCAGTCATAAGTTTTTTTAAGTTATTGATGGGTATTTAAGTATACATTTCCAGAAAATGGCTGTTTATCTAACTAAATCCATGTTGAAGGGCTTAAATAAGGTAAAATATCCCAGAGGGAATTTTAAAAATGAAATGGAAGATGCCAGTACATCTAATGACCATTGGGAGAAATTATCTATCGACAGGTATAAACATTTGCATTATAAAATATTTTTTTATAATATTTGTATTTCTATTATATTTTGAGAAAATTATTTATTTTAACACCATACAAATAATACTAATATTGTTCCAATTCCAGCAAATCAGGATTAAACTTATCCAAGGATATGATATGTAGAGTCTGTGCAAAAAGTGGTACTACTCCACTAAGCTATAAATTTAACAACTGTGATATAATGGAGGCACTAATTAGTGTAACTAATATATCTGTGAGTATTAATTCGTCATTTGTTATAGATCAGTTATTTTAAACTGCTTGTTTACTTCTTTTAAACAATAATTTTTATGGCTGTAAACTTAGTAATTTGAAAATCAAACTGTATGTCTTTATAATTTTGTCTTTTTATTGATTATCTAAAAAAGCCTTTGCTTATGTGAAAATAGAAGCAATTCAGTTTTACATTGACTTATAATATGTTATATTATTTTGTATGTTAAATT
>DWJH01000286.1:0-11690 GCA_018248735.1 Tagiades litigiosa | reverse complement strand
TAAATGGTAATTTCATTTTAAACATGCCAATAAATGTTGTAACTATTATCAATAAATTGATAACGGTATAATATGTATTTATTTAGTTTGTTAAGAATAGAATATGAACATTGTTGCTATGCAAGTATGATTCTAGTTAAATATCTTTTTTCATCAATTATTCCTTAATGCTTTTAAGACTATCCACCCTAAGAGGTCACGACTATTGACATAGTTAAATGTCCGTAAATATTCCTTTTGCCATATTTGATAAATACAAACGTTAACTACATTTTCGACCGACATTGTAAAAATTAACGAGTAACAGTAACATATTACAATGATTAAACTGCCGAGAATGTTACTTTTCATAAAAATGCCAGCGCGGTGTAATCGTTACGGTACGTATGCACACATGACTATAAATAAAACTTTCGCAGGGCAAGCGCGTTAAATCGAATCCGACGATGGCTCGAACTCGTCCGCGTGCACCTGCGACAATTTTTATAGTATAAATTTGCATTAATTCATTTAGTCCTGTTTTCAACGCAGCGCCATATAAATGGGTTAGCCGGTAAGTGGTGGGATCTAGCCGGTGGGGCGACGCTGATCAGAATAATTGGCGGTCTACCTTCCCCCGCCTTCCCGCCATAATAACGAAAATGACACCTCGCACTCTTTCTCCGTAAAAACAAAAAAAATACTTTTTATCATATTCTCTTTTAAAGCAGAAGGAGTGTATTTATATAGAAATGATATTTACCTGTAATCATAATACTACAACATTATCAAAATACATATCATTATTACAATATTTTTCTAATAAATCCCAAAGGTAACTCAATTATTGTTGTAAATTGTAATACTTTATGAATGAGACGCAGTCGTGATTAGTTACTAAGCCACAAAGCTTTGAATTACAAGTGTTTGAAAAATAACCAACAATTTGTTTTCGAAGTGGTCATAATAACTATATTGAATAATGTAATTAAGTACTGCTCATTTATCGGTGTACTTAAGTGGACAAACGGTCCTGCACACTTTGTCAATGCCACTGACGACTGGTTTTCGAACATCTTGCGAATGTCTGCATTATCTAGTTATACCGTAGGCATGTGACGATGTGAGCTAAGTGTACTAGTTTTTGTTCAAAGCTTTACTTACCTACACTTTTATTATTATGAATATTATTTTAATTGAATTTATATCCGAAGTTAGTAGCTTACGTAAAACTTTTTCGAGTTTTTAACACCATTTTCAACTGTACAACATTTCTTACATAATCAATTAGATAAATATACTTAAATATTATATTAGATTCTGATCTAAGAATAAAACACATTTTATTATTGGCTTAATATTACACGTGGTGCACGACAACAAAAGGCACTTAAGATTCTAATTTGACGTTAGACATTATGTGAAAGGATCCGGGCTAACCGACTTGTTTTCACTTCCCCTATTTATTTGTTCCCACAATTAAAACGTGTAGAACATGGTTAAACAGTTACATTGCACTCGTAATGTAGATAAAACTAATTTCTAAGTATTCTTAGATAAACACATAAGTCAGGTATATTTATTTATTTTAGAATTTATTTTAATAAAATTATCATAAATGTTAAGATAACGCAAGTTATATTAATAAAATTTTTACGCATTTGCGCCATAGTGCAAACGTTGGTACAAAAGATTTCAACGAGCGTTCGTAGCGGTGCCAACTGTATTGTAATATTCTAAAAAAACAACTTTCTCCTTTGTTTAGAAACATGTGTAATATAAAAACCAAGATGATTTTTTACTTATCTTTAACAAAAAATACAGTAACAGTTTCTTGCATGAAAAAATCGTGAGGAGAGTCAGCCGCCTCTATCAAATATGTACGGCTTACACTGCGTAGGTATTTATAAGCTGAATTCTGAATGCTGGAAATGATTATATTATTGTTATGGTAAGAAGTTTTTAATATTCATTTTAATAATAAAATTGTGTAAAATATTATTAGTAAAAGGTATATTAATATGTATTTTTGTAAAATACTTTTTATATTATAGAGAAACCAAAATTAAAATCGATAAATTGTCTATTATTAAGTACTTCTATTAGTGGCCATAAAAAGATTACAAATAAAATCTTACATAAACATAAAAATTTAACATTGACGCTTCTGTTCAAAATACATTTAAATAAAACTTTCACTGTTGCGCTGTTATGTTGTATCAAATACTGAGTAATGGGTTCTTACCGGAATAAAAAACTCAATAGTACTTTCCAGTAAATATACATCTTGGCTGGATAAGGTTCGGGAGTCATCGGCTGAGTTGTTCGCGACGGATTCACCATATGGCGGTACACATGCGCCGATCGCCCGCTCGTGCCCTCCAAAATTACAGGTTACTTTAATTGCTCTCATTGAATTAAAGTGGGGTCATCTATACCACTGTTTAATTTCAAACACATCATTAAATTACTTGTCATGAATTCAGGATATGAAGTACATCTAAATCGATCGATAATGACAATGATCATAACATTAACTTTTTGTTGTGTTAAAATTTAATTTTATTGAGTTTAGTGTAAGATTGACTGAGCTGATAGGCTATCCTTTTTGTAACATAGCTCCGAAGATCGCATTTTTCAGTTAGTTGAAAATTTCTCAGTACATTACAAAAAAATAATCTTTAAATGATTTTCGCTAAGTTTACGTCTTTTTAGACTTTGTACCTTGTAGCGGTTCATTTTTAAGTTAACAAAGAAAAATAAATATTGATATTCCAAATATTTTATTTCTTCTTTTAACCTCCTTAACCTATTTAAATTAAACTTACCCAATCTTTTAACCTTTGAGATGCGCCCTTTGAGCGTATTCAGGATATAATTCAGGTTTATTTGTTCTGCATTACCTTGTAACCTACACGATGTTTATTCTCTATCTTTGGTTAAAACACATTTGTAATATATGTTGTGGCATTAATTAAAAATATAATTGGCCATTTCTCATAAACAAAATTAATGTTAGTGACAGATACGACTAGTCAATACACGCAACCAATTAACAGGGACCGACAGTGATGAGAGGCCTATCGAATCTGACCAGAGCGTCACCGCCCCATTTTAATTGTTACACATTGTTTTAGATTGAGGCAATATGTCGGAGGCGTCGGGCCGTTATCTGATGAAATATGTCCGTTATGATTGGCAAACAAACAGTATGGCGCCGCCATATGTCGCGGCACGTGCGCCTGCGCATCGCTCGCGCTGCTCACTCAGGGATGAAACTATAGACCACATCGAATTTTTCACGTAACTTATAATAAATAGTATGTTTTAAATTTAATTTACAAAGTAAAGCTTAATAAGCCCTGAACTGAAAAACTTGTAATAAATAAAAATGCGGTCGTAGCAACCATATCTAACCTAAGGACTTGGAAAATAGGACTTGTCACTATTTTTGCTATTAATAAAACACTAAAAGTGTTTAAACTTTTTTTATAGAAAATTTGATCACAATTTACATGCATTCGTACTGGGTAAGACTGAGAGTTCATACTTGTGTTACACCTTTTTGCTAATCGTGTCATTGAATTTTACTACGCTAATTTACATACTTAATAAGATAACTTATTTTAGTCTGTAACTTTTTAATATTTGAAAGGTTGTAACAGAATTTAAATTGGTCCGTATAAATCATAATAAAGTCTATGGCGAAAGAAGCCTGCACGGCGCGCTACCCATCCGTCAGCGTAATCGCTTGTTAATCATTTTTCGGTTGATGGGGTTCATTGTGCTGTCCTCCACGGATTATAACATATTATTTACGGCATATTTCAACTGTGCAAAATTTTCAAATTTGCGGTTGCAAGTCATATGTCGCATGTATTATAGTTAAATATTTGCAACTCATTGATTAAATTATTCCAAGTTATGAATACTTGTTTTTCCATACGCGTCCCTAGTAGACGCAACTGCGTCACATTAACTAATTTAGAGGTCCGCAGACGTAGTCCATGTAGCGTTATTGTAAACCCATTTTATGATGTTGAATAATATATTTTTATATTTAATATAAAAAACAATTTATTCACGTTGTACTTATTATATCAAACCTAAAAATATTTATTCTTAATTATTTGGCTCTATGTTGTGCACGTTATACTCAGAACCGATTTTAATCATATTTTTAACAGACTTGTTAATTTGCCGTGAGAGTTTCCCGTTTAACGTTATTTGTTGCATTCAACATGTTGAAAACATTAAATGCGAGTTGGCCGGTAATTTCGCCATTAGGTAGATACTGAATGTCCTGGCAGAAGAAATCTCCAGCACAGCTAGGAGTATATAAATTAAACATTATTGAATTGTTGTGCGACAACAGTGGAAGAGCCCGTATCGCTTGACCGCGGTTGCGACCCTTCCATTGACATTGAACTCCGCACAGCAAGTTGAAGTAGCTTGGGGAAGTACATAAACCCAAAAGAAGTACATTTTAAAATGGTATCCATCAAAAACTATTAAAAGTAACATTTATTATATTCAATCATTTCATTTATAAATATAAATAAGAATCCTAAATTGACAATATAACCATACGCCCTAATTTATTAACAGAACTGCATTAAAATCAAAACTTTTATCACCACGTTCCATTGTATCTGGCGTATCTATTATACCATGTACCTATGCATCACATAGCAGCTAGTGAATAGATGTAATAAATAATTTTAACAAGCACCTAGTAATAAAAAAGAACTTTCTTAGCAACAACATATTATTACGAAGAATTGCCTAATTGTATAGCAGAATGTAACCTCATCATACGTAATCCGAAAATAGTGTCAATTAAAATGAAAACTTGTCAGTTTAGTGTTGCCAAGCTAAGAATCATAGGTTCATGTACATTTTATTTCTATGAATTAAAATATTGTCCAGCTGTGTAACACCTCCCCTTGCGTGCGGTGATGCGGTGACGACGTGCCCGCATGCGGCGGTGATTTGCATGCGCTTGCGCGCGGATAACACCTCTGATAACTTTTTATTTCTCCATCACTGGGGTCGCAGGCAACGTAAGATTTCGAAGCACAGATACACATATTATTTAACAATTCTACAAGCGCCTAAAATACCTACCTACGGGCAGGCATTTTGTCATATGTAAAATATAATAAGTCGTGTTATAAAGATGCCTATATACTGTTAAAAAAACATCAACTCCAAAGAATAATTCAAATATTATCATGATAGAAATATAGCTTTCATTAAGGAAAACTAAAGACTAAAATTATAATAGTTCTACTATTTAGGTAAATGTATGAAATCTGTTAAGAAACTCATACCTAATACTATTCAATTTACGTCGTTCATCATTTTGTAATAGATAGACTAACTAGAAGATACGTGACGTAGTTCAGTTATTAAAAACTTATTTAAATATATAAATGTGATCCATAAATCATTATTAACTTATCTATTTTTTTGTAAATAAAGGTGTTGCCACAGGATATGGAATTTCAATTTACCGAAAACTCGATCCAATAAAACAAAGATAAGATTGCAAGTGGATCTGTTCACACAATTAAAAATAGGCTTTATCTCTAAATTCATTATCTCTATTCTATTTTTCGATTAAATTGGAAAGGGGCTATATTTTGTGAAACTTTTGCGAGAAAGGAAACGATATATCTTTTATATCTGGAATTGGTTAGCGACTACAGTGATCTTTGGCGCAGTGCGATAGGTAAAACAAATAAATTTCGAGGTGTACCCATTATTAGAGGATGATTACTAATTGCGAGCTCGCACCTGGGCCGCGCAGGTGAGGCTTTCGTTTTGGGGTCAACGGCGGATTGACATCAACGATGCTCCGCAGGATTGTGGGAACTGAGCCGGCACATCGCGTCACCCCAACTTAATTATTGCCGGCATTACGTGCGACCATACACGTGCCGTTTAAACTTTTGTTTTATCATGTAGGGCAATCGGATGGATGGACTTGATTGTATCACATAGATTTAGTTAGTTTTTCAAGGTCGCCTGAAATTTAGTTATAAATATAAGTTCACAATTAAAGTTATGCATCCAAAAATAATTATTGCCTAGTCTAGATATGCAGGTTCGCCGTGATTGGTATTGGTTATGAATAAACTAAAACTTTGAATAAAACAATACGATTTACAACCACAAAAACCAATGTCATGTTCTTCTAAACTGTTCGTTTCTATTATTATTAATTATCAAATTGAATACCCATGCATATGAGCTGAGTTTGCACGTTTGTTTACCTAGCACAATAGGTGTTCTAAAAAACCAAAAGTTCATTGGTGATTCTTCTGATGTTGGCTGTGTCCATTCGCAGGGGTGACCACTTACGTACCGAGAATTGGGTCATCTGCTTGTTTAATAGCTTTTCAAACATGTTCTGGGTGTGGGTATAAAATAAAACACCTCTAACACTTTCTCCTTTAATAGAATAATCAAATAGTAGGTAGGTACGACGAGTATGTATCACATATCTGTAAGAATTTGTCAATAAGCACGCCAAGCATTCTCTTTACCAACAGTGTGAGTTACAAGTTGAACTGGTTACATATAATTCGAGAATAAGCCGTGTCCAGATAACAGTGCCCTACAACTACAACATGCAGTGATTAAGATATTAGGATTCATGCATTATGTTAAAGGTACATATAATATTCGTAGCGATAAAGGATAAAACACAATCCTTGATTTATGATGCAATTATACTACAGTAATTAAATTGATTAATTCCAACGGTACAGATAACCACGATCGCGGCTATTGATTATATAATAAATATACAGGCAAGCTTTTAAAGACCGACCGACTTAATTATCAGTAGCAGTAACGCATGGCGTATAAGCAGGAGGAATATAGTCAAATTTTAAGAGGTAAAGTATGAAATGCATGCCTAATTGCTTGTTTTAAACCAATGCAATTAAGATTCTATAAAATGTAGACACTATGAAAAAAATTGTAACAAGGTTTTCGATTAACATATTATTCAGCAAAATATAAAATATTGATAATTATATTAATTATAGCAAATATTTATGATCATAATTATGATATTCAACAACTGTACTAGATGCAATACGCTCATAGAGACTTCTCCTTATAATGAAGAAGAAGAATCTCGATGGTTCTAAAATAGTAGATCTATTCCGAAATTATTGCAGGAATACAGTTGTTGAAACTTCAAATACATAATGTTTAATATTGTGATGGAAATATTATAGAATTAGAAGATTAGTATGGTGGTATAATTATTAAGAGTCACTTGGTGTGCGTTTACAAACAACTTAGTAGATAATCAAGATCATACATCTTAGGAAATTTCAAGTAAGAAACAAAATACCCTGCCCTTAATTTCTATATATGTGTCTTTATATTCTGTGTAAAAATGTGATAGCCTCATAACGATGCGCTTCCTCAAAGCACCGGGAATGATTTAAGTACGTCGCAATTCACATTTTCACTTTATTTTATAAAAATTTAAAAAAGTGTAATCACGAGTATAACAACAGAAGAAAATGTAGTAAGTGAAAAGTATTTTTATAAAAGGTGGATTCTAAAATTAGCACAAAAATCCCGGTAAAACTTATATATCGAAGTTCATAATCGAACAATAACTATTACACATAAAAGAATCTGAAAAAAATGACGTAATTATTTTAAAGAATTCAATTTTCTTAAATAATTCACGATGCTTAGATACGACGCTGGTTTATAATTAAAGAAAATTAAAAATAAACGTCAAAGATATAAAAACATTTTAAAAATAAATGGTAACTAAAGACGACTACCAAACTAATGAAATTACTAAAAAGTAACATGAAATCAAATTTTCTAGTAAATAAGAACATGTTTTCTCCATCCTTCTAAAAGCCTTGTATCGTCTAAAAGCGATCAGATGTTATTTTGGGTTTCAGATAACCAACAAGCAAATAATGTAATTAGATTTATAATACTTTCTTAAATGAATATTAAACAGTACCTTAACTATGTTATTGCAGTGATAGTGCATAAATTAAATGATGTCTAAATATGAAATCTACATAATTTATTTTTATGTAAAACGCATTATTATCAGTCTGTGTCAAATCAAAAATATATAAACTAGAATGTGTAAATATTTTGTTATGCCACATGATTATAGATTTATTAAATAAATATATTAAAAGCAGCATTAAATCACATCTGCAATTTAATTCTCATTAAAACCATGTTGTTATGACGAAATTGATAAAATAAATTATAACCATTGGACATTACCACTATATTTCGTGAGATTGACACAAAACGCTATTGCCACAGACTATATAATTTACAAGTAACATTAAGTAAGTGATAATATACTTCTTGTGTTAAGAAAACTTTTACATAGGAGTAGTGTGTATATTTTAGTACAAAAATATATACAATAAGGCATGTTATTGCAAAAAAGATTGTAGGTGCAGTGGAGCATGATCGTGTTTACTATATATTCTTATGATGCTTAGATACTTTAAAATTGTGGGCTATCAAATATGTAGACATGTGATTATCTTACATTACAGGTACTATATTTTATAATATAAACTTAACTAAAGTTACTAATTTTTATAGCAGACGCGACCACTTTAAGTTATTTAACATAAAATATTTATTTTGTTAGTGTACACTTTTGATACACTCAAATAAGTTAATAATTATAATTATTTTATTTATGAAATCCAGTCCAAATGATAGTGTGGCTCATCCTGCTATAAAATCAGTTTTACCACGCAAAATATTTTCAAAAGTTAGTGTTAAAGATATTTATAGAGTCAAAATAATATATTGGTCATTGTTCCGGAGTAGCAATGTGTCAAAGCAGTTTAAAACGTCGTAAAGAATATATATTAGTAAACTATGTATTGGTGATAAAATATTGCAACTATTATATTATATAATTTACTAGAAATTGTCTAAATACTATACATAAAGTACCATTTTCTGAATAGTTGTAAAGATTATAGGTTCTAAAATTGTATTAAAATATAATTAGATGTTTCTTGAAATGTGCTATTAATTAAATGCCGGAAATAAGAAAATATTTGAAAATTAATCTTTGACACAATGAGAGTGCAAATATATGTTATATAGCCCAAATTATGAACGGAGACACAATACGGAATAATAACAATCATATAATCATATTATAATATGAAAAAGTTACTAGAAATTTTTATAGACATGTATATGAGCAGAGCAATTATATAAGGAACGCGTAACTTGCAAACTGAATGTATGGAAAATATGTATAAGAATATAACTACTGGCGTGAGGTATCAGCTAGATATTTGATAATAATAGTGTGTTCTGTGAGAAAACTGTGTTTTAATATTGAAGTATCGGGAGATATAACTTTAAAAATTATTTGTTACGTTACCGACATTGAACGTAATCTTCAAACTATATGAATTTCATAATTCGTGTTTGTTACAATGAATTCTACAATGCAAAAATATTCATCTAATTTGCGAATAAAATCTCTAACCTAGATGAGCTAAAATCTATATTAAAGCAGACATTTGAATATGTAACAGTAATTTCATACAGGAAATTGCGACGATGTCACAGTACTAATGACGAATTCCATATTATTTATATACACATACATAATAGAGAGATAACCACATATACAAATATGAGTTCATAATAGTAGAATAATACATAAAACAGTATAATAGAATGTACATTCTGAGTAATATCGATACAATTTTAGCTACTTGATCACTATATGCCCATACAAAAATGTTTGCATAAGATAAGCATTTAGTAATTAAACCAACGACGAGTATAAGTTTTAAAATGGACAGATACAAATACTGGAATATACTTCAACGTGCATCGAGTAACAAGATTACCCTAACCGATAACAGTTGATATTAAATTACTCTACGATGTATATTTAAGATTGTACTAGAAGTGATGCTTGCAATTAGCTTGCAAATTATATTTCAAAACAATATTTTGAAAGTCAACATTACTATGTCCTTGGTGCCATAGAATCAAACACTAATTTGATCTCAAAACCAATCTTTGTAAACAATTTCTTGAACTGCTCTTCTGAAACAATTTCTTTGTAACACTTTCCAGTCCTATGTTTCGTCCGCTTTCCTTTTTATATGTAAACTATTTACTAATAATAATAATAAACACAAGATTTTCATTTTCCCTGCATCGCGTAACGACTTACATAAGAACGAACAACTATCGCACGATCGTTATAATAATACCAACAATAATATCCGGAACACGAATCAAAATGTACCTATATAAATAAAGCCTATTTTTTTATTATTTGTGCACAAGTGAAGTGAGCCTCCTTACACCAGACTTTGTGGTAGTGCCTTTGTTTTTCTTGGTCTGCTCTTTAACTCCTCTGTAACATTGAGAAAAAATCAGTTAGTTTAAAATGATATAAAATAATTTATAGCATGCTGTTTGTGCTCACTGCTGCCTAAGTTTTCATCTGTTAGTTCCATCTATAATATTAACCAAAAATCTATTTAGTTTGATAGCAAAATTATTACAAAGAACATTAAAATTTTGACGCCATTTCTTCATTTCTTTTTTATAAAACAAAAACATACAATTTTTTAAAGATTTCCGTGAATTTTCGAATATTTTGTAAAATGAGACCAGCTATAAAAACGCACATGACGTACAATCATTCGGCATTGATTAATATAGATTTAATTTTAGAAAAATTTCGAAATAATGCATGCCTAAAATACAAATCCGTCACTACTACATTAATTTTAGAAAAATTTCGAAATAATGCATGCATAAACATCTAAGTAGTAAAATTAGTTGTAGAAACTCACAAATATCTAGTGAGATCCTCGATGTCGACGAGCATGGAGTCCTGGCCCATGTGCAGCTCGTCACGGGCCATCAGTAGCTTCACAAGTGAGTCGTTCAACCACTCTATTTGCGAGTGCAGCTCGTTCACTATCACCTGTCGATATGGTTGAAATGTATAAATTGAAAATTTAACACTAATGTGACTTCAAACCCAATGAGACAAGGTATAATAATTTAACTATGTTGCCGTTAAATATCTCATATAGTGGCTAATGTTGCAAGTATAGAATTTAATGAAAACCATAACTTTCTAAAAATAATAGCAGACCTCATTTCTTTGTCCACGACATAATCAATGTTATATATGTATTGTACACATCTTTGAGAACAATATATTTTTTCTCATGGCATATTCTTTTTTATTGTTGTAAAATGCTCATAGCTCTGAAAACTCTTGAGCCCTTGATTGAAAAGCGAAGTCAGTAGTCCAAACCATAGCAAAATTATTGAAAAAGTTGTGACGCTCGACCATTTACTGAGTAATACTTCTTGCAGATCGATTCAAAAAACAATGACCATTGTTGTTGAGCTAAATGCTTGGCTAGCAATAATCAAAGTCAAGAGCATACTCTACAAGGTTACACAATGTACTAAAAATAAAATAAAGAAAAGCTACTGGTAGTTTATTACAGTCAATGTAGAAAATTTATGAGTTGTAGACAAAGAATTTCATTTAAATAAAACGTTTTGTATATATTAATCCTTTTCGAATATAGAAGTTTTGATCTTTTGAGATTGTTTAATTTTTTTTAGTAAATGTTTTGAGTCGTTAGAGTTACTTGTTTTCTTCATGGGGTTAGTAT
>DWJH01000285.1:0-11691 GCA_018248735.1 Tagiades litigiosa | reverse complement strand
AAAAAAGTTGCTTCACAGCAGAAATAGGTGTGGTGGTGGTACTAACCCCATCGAGTCGGGATAGACTCTACCACCACTTGATTAATTAGTATAATTACATCTCGCAACACTCGTAACCAATTTAAATGTAGGTCTTGCCGAATATTTGTCCGATAAATAGTGTCAAACTGTTAAGTTAAAATGCTTGGTGTGTTAGTATAGTGGTCTACAAGTTGGTCACAGCAGACATAATGATTATATATATCTTTCCAATAAAAGTAACCTAACTTAATATATGTAACTCAATACAAGCTCAAGAGTCAAGAGTTAGTTATTTAAGCCATCGTGCAGCGATACTTACAATTCATGCAATTAATTCCAATATCAATTTATGTATGTAATGCCGCTCACTGGTTCCCACCCCCTCGGTAATTTACCATAAAGTGACATTAGGCAATACTTTATTTCACAAGTCCGAACATGAGTAAACAAAAAATAAAACCTTTTGTGAAATAATTAAGATTTTGATTTTTAAAGCCATACACTATGTCCAGATTTGCAAATTTATTAAATTTCTTTGACGGTAGCATGATTAGCAGCGACTACTTAGTAAATCAAATGAGTCATTTTATAAAAAAATTCTAAAATATATTAACCTGAAAAAATATCTTTTGAGTTTTTAAGGGCTTTTGTTATACTCTCGAAAAGATCAGCAACGTATTAGCAACTGATATTGTTCACATCAATTGATATTAAGAGGTTAATCTAGCGGTGTACACCGTTGGTTCAGAGGTCAAGGTCGTAACGTAATACTTAATTATTGTAATGAATTAATTAATTAGATAATATTTATATTATATATGTGGTACTTTCTTTTATTTTGACTATCGCTAAGGACTATGTCAAAATATTGTAGAAAATTATGCTGGCACTTCAACACGTCAAATTGAAAAACAAAAGCTGCTTCGCAGCGACAATGTAGTCAATATTACAAAGCCGACATTATCGCATGTGTTATTACTTCTGCAGCGTGTAATCATTAAATGCATTTGTATACTCTCTTGTCACGTTCAAAAATTTTATAAGCATATTACGTGTGATTTAAAAGGTGAAATTGTTAATTATAATTTGACGATATTACTAAGCAATAATGACTTAACATTATTTTACCACAACCAGTATATATTAATTTATTCGAGTCATTCGACACGGCACGTTCATCATGAAGGTTTTTGTTTTTAAAAGTTACGCGTGTATTTCTTTGGGAGGCAGATGGGGGCGGTCGGGCTGCGGGCTGCGGCGGACTTACGTTGGCGTGCGGCGGCGAAGTGGGGCTGGGCGCGGGGTGGTTGCGCTGGTCGCGCTGGTCGCGCATGGCGGCCGTGGGCAGGTTGATCGTGTTGGCCTTGGCGTGCGGGCGCTGCGAGCGCGCGCGCAGCTCCGGCGCGAGCCGCCCGCCCAGCGACGGCGGCACGCTCTCCGTCTTACGCAGCCCGCACCACCCTTCGCCCGCGCTACCGGGACGGGAATAGGACAAATTAACAAACAAAATAAAACAAACATAAAAATAACAACGGGCACCCCAGCTCTACCGTTAGTCCGGTTGTATATGAGTGTAGTGATCGAGCACGGCTATAATGATACTTGATACTTTAGTATAAGTAGCTTTTTTGTACTTTGGTACAAATAAATATTACTTTGAGCTATTTTTATAAACCTTTGTGGTTTTAAATTAATAGTATTATTTATAACTTCGATTCTATCCAAAACCACTTCGATTTCATGACTCCACTAATTGATTTGATGTTTCAAACTATGTGTATAATAGGGGTTAACAAAAAATAAGTATATTGGATATTTCCTATTCATAATATATTAGTTTTGTAGATATAAGCTTTATTAATTTGCATGAAGCTGAGATAATTATTAACTGTTCTCTTCTGAAAAAATAAACTGCAAAAAGAATAAAAAATAGCTATCAACAGCTATCGAATGTCCGTTAGGTTTGAGTGATGTGTAGCATTAGGCATGTGTAATTTTGTTAGTTAGCTTCAGCTGGCCCCGGAAACTTAAGAGAAAAAACAAAAGAAAAACAAGCATGCGGGACTAGAAGCAGTAAATCACAAGCATTTTTGAATTCACATTTATTGGTTACTCATATAACATATAAGTAGAGTTACAGTGATCAGTAAAAGTTAGCATTATATACACAAGTTAAAATATTATAATTAAATATATACATAATATGACAGTAGCGAAACAATATTCAGCCGTGTGTTAAAGTATTTAATAAGTCACTAAAATAATATAAGCTTTATTAGTACATAATCAATGTATATTAATAGAACACACGACAAGTACGTAACATAAGGTCCGGGCGTAAAATCCATCGTATAATACAAATATAATGTTACATTTACTGATTATAGAGGAAGATGAAAAGGAAATACTACATGTGTTACCTAACATGGTTTCTTTGAGATGTCAGAAAGCAGATAAACTACGTGTTGCCATACATCAATAGTTAAAATATTAATTGAACATATCATCACGCAAGTGCTTTGAATTTACTTTTTAAATTATTAAAAAATACATATTTTATAAATTTAATCAAGTAAAACAGTAAGCGAATACATAGTTCCACGGCAAAATACTATAATAATCCATATCAAATTATAAAAGTTCATTTACCAAATTACGGAGTTGTCTAAGCCGGATGGAAGACATTACGACATCACTTTAGAATCGAACAACTAACGTGAATTTATATTAGTAGCAGACGAGGCTTTTTAATATAGAGTATATCGCTTGCAACACACAGACATACGAATGTATAGAGCGATGTCCATGCGCAAGTCATACGGCTGCCTCGCCTCTAACATCGGGTGACGACACACACCAACTTACACTATTGATACGTTACATTTTTAATATCTTACTTAATTGCTACGATACATCGAAAGCCGATATGACTAAGCATCTAATGAACATTGATAAAATCGAATAAAACGTCACAAGGACTTGCGTAAAATCGCCATTAGGACTTGAGTTGTTGGATAATGTTGAGTGTTGCGTTCGTGTATCCGAACTTATCCTATTGTTGTTGACAAATGTTACTACTTAACGCCCTGGGAATGTTAACATTAACTTATAAGCTACAAGAAACACAACAGTCTTTTTGGAGAAACAGCTAGTAAATAAAATTGGCCCCAGTGCTACAAAAATAATAGCGTGAAGTTAATAATATAAATTCGTACTTAAATGGACGTAACGAAATAAAATATTACGTTTAATGATAAATTGTCTTAGCCTATTATTATTAAGTCTACCGTTAAATACCTAAGATAAGAGAACATGTCCGATCAGAATAATAAGTCAATGCGTGTCTCGAATACGTTACAATACGTTGATTTTATACTTCAAATAACTCATTAGTAATTAAAATATAAAGACTACAAGTCACCGATGGAATTTACTATACTTAAAAAAATATTCAAATTAAGAATCTATTTAAAATTTAAAAGAATTAAGGATTAATTTTATTACTCGTTATTGTGGTTAATGTTAATGTGAGGTGACATGAGGTCAAGTGATCGTTATGAGTCCTAAGACCTAAGTGTGCCGCATTGTATGCCCTTCGTAACGTTCAAAGCCCTCTTAGAACATTATAAGAGTGATATGAGATAAAGCGCATCTTACACGCAAAATCTTTGATGGTATTGACAGATCGAAGAAGGCTTTAAAGGTAAAACTACACTATGATGCATTCTTAAATATGCCGTGTTACTTTTCACGCACACTCCCTTATAACCAGTCTTCTTCGATTCCATCTTAGCACTAACCGCGTTGAGTTAGACATCAACATACGTACAAAAAATTAAATACACTAAAAATATATTTCTAAGCGCGACAATATAATCTAACGAGATGACTATCGAAGGCGGACCTTGTTATGAGTCCGTGCATCTAGTCGGTGGGGTGACGTGTAAAATAGACGTGAAACCTTTGTTTTAGTTAGGTTCACATAAATTAAAACATAACCATTACACAGGATCTCCTACACGATTCTCGTGTAAAGGTTAAAAACACTGCAATCACACTCTGTCAGCGTACAGCTGTTCCATAGAAACATCAACATAACATAATTATGCGAGTGTGATCACTAAAAGTTGCCTTAACCTAATAGTTAATGGATACGGCTACATAATAGCGAACTAATTATACTGTATACCTATTATCTTAACGCTAGAATTATAATGATGTTAAAATTCTAAACGTGCCAACTTCAATACGTGC
This sequence comes from Tagiades litigiosa, assembly GCA_018248735.1. Lineage (NCBI taxonomy): Eukaryota > Metazoa > Arthropoda > Insecta > Lepidoptera > Hesperiidae > Tagiades > Tagiades litigiosa. The sequence goes on along the minus strand of DWJH01000285.1, from coordinate 7,416 downwards.
CGCGCACGCGCTCGCGCACGTCCAATGGCGGAAGGCCGCGTGCGCCGTGTAAACGGTGGAGTCGACTCAAGTCGTAACGCCGCCAGGTGTATATTAAAATTGAACAGCTAACTATATTATCAATTCCAATTAGCTCGAACTTAATGCTTACACGTACGACATCGACTTACGAACGAGTATTATAATCACGCTTATCACGTATTACGGCAGTATCGTTATGGTGTTTTATTACGAAACATCATGGCAGTACATTATTGAGATCTAATTATTTATTATAGTTCTATAAGATTAAGACATGTAAAGTTTGGTATATTCTAAGATACAGCTGATACATTGCTGTCGATGGTGGACACTCTCACTAGTGCAGAGACGGGCAGCTCCTTACAGTTTGAAGCTACGAAAAAAACGTCACAGTTAGTCATTTTATAAAACACACATTCTACAGCACATTAAATATACACATATTTTACATCACTCTAAGACGTTTATTCTCGTCTATAGTACGACTTCTCGTGGATTACTTCAATTCTGAGTAACGAATCATAAAGTAATTTGGTAATCTCTAAAATCATTCAAATGTTACGTAAATAAGTGTAGTGCGGTAAATACACACATAAATACAATAGCATAAGTCATAAGTCTTATGACTATGTTAAATATGTTCTTGCAGATAAAATACAAATGTTACATATTACAGGCCAATGTTGCTATTTCCTAAGCGAGAACAGAAGATTTGTTTCTTTTAAGCGAAGCAAATTAAATAATTACAAGCGTTAGTTTGTTATTGTAATGGCAACTTTAATGTTTTTAATATGCATATAGCAGTGGTAGAAACTAGAACAATTTCGACAAGATTAGTACATCTGCCTTAATTTCTACTGTTAAGAAAATTATTAGTATTGTATTTCAATCTGAAGAGTGTGTACGTAGCTAATTTCAGAATTTTAATGTTTTAGAAAATGTTCCTACATTTTGCATTAAAGGATAACAGAATTAATAATTATTTTAATTCAACATACCAGATATTTAGTAACGTTAAATGACAACAAAATTATAATTTTATTCAGTTACATCCAATTATAAAATTTCGAAATAACAATAGAGAAACATGATTTATTTTCGGTACGTTTTTATAGGGCCAATCGGTTCTACCTTTTCATACAATGGGTGTTTAGCATCGGGCGGCATGTAGTGTATAATGTAGAGCAGTGGTTCTCAAACTGTAATGGTGAACGCTCACTAAACAGTTCTTATAATTTATGAAAACTGGAATTAATACAGAGCCACATAACGTCAGTGAAGTTTTAACGGAGTGCAAGTAAGTTTTGGTTATTTTAAGATTTTGACATTATTGCATTTACCACAGATTTTACTTTGACCACCTTTACAAAAGTACAAAAAAAAGTAACGCGCCATTACAACTTCACTACGTCTAGGAATAATCGTCTCACCTCAAACTTTGTGCTATGGTGCGATTAGGGGTCATCCATAAAGTCCTTGTCACATTGATCATATAGTTAAGAAAGTGTGACGTCGCTAATTTTGAAATATTACATCTAGAAATTATTAAATTAAAATAGAAATTCTGAGATTGGTTTTATTCTTATTAAAAAATTTAACACCTAGATGTATTAGGGTGAGTCGTCGACAGACCCCCTCCCCCCGCCCTCCATCGCATAGTGAGGGATGTACTTTATGGATGGTCCCTTACCATAAAACAATATCACCGCAACCTTTCTCTTCCCACTCCGTCGTAGCGGCGCAGTCGTCGGTACTCACGTGGCGGGGTCGCGGTTGGACTCGCGGTGCAGCTCGCGCAGGTACGCGCCGGGGTTCTCGAGCGCCGCGCCGAACATGCGCTGCGACTGCAGGATGGTCGCGAGCGTGGAGGTCCAGTGGTGGCGGCGCGCGTCCGGCGCCCGGCACACGAACCCGAGCCGCGGCTTGGTCGGGTCGAGCGAGCGGATCACGAACGCGTCCGCGCCCTCCAGCTCCTCCATCTCCATCTTGTTCACCTGTAACGTTGCGTTACGGGGCACGGTTAAATTTTTATTCAGACCAATTTTGTTATTACTTCATTTCTTTATTTACTGGCGAACCGAAGAGGCTTCGCATGGCTGCAGTGTAAACGCTGATGTGGTGAGGTGACGTTTTTAATTTATTATTATTGTTCTTGTTAGACTAGGATATCTTTATATATATGATAACCTCTTTGTTTTTGGGAAGTTGATTAAAAATTACACTCTTGCGATTCAGAGCTTATACTGACAGCGGCAACATTTTGGCTGATTCGGCAAATGATCTAAAATAATTGAGACATAGAGGAGCAGAAACTCCCGAACACTCCTGAGGAAGGTGAACGTCTAATGTCCTATATATCGGTGTTAAAGAAAAAATTGGTGTTGAACTAAAACCCTACATTTGTGTTAGTTTTAGTTAGTGTCAGTGGTACCTTGCAATCATTACCTGGATATGCGCCTTGTAGTGGTAAGTGGGGCTGGTGAACTGGTTCTTCTTGCCAACTGCCTCGCTGAAGATCATGCATTGTTCGAAGAGGAAAACGTGCAGCTTCTTTCCCTTGTCGCTGCCGCTGTTCACGTCGGACACCTCGAGGGGCTCCTGCAGGAGCAGCTTCCCTTGCGCGGTGATGTTACCCTGGTGAATTAGTTACCGATCATTGATCGTACTGAAACTGATTGAAGCAGGTACGGTAAGATAGTTTTGAAAGGTTTATAAAAACATACGTGGCTTGCGCGTCACGTTTGACCGTCACATTTTAAAGTTTAGCCTTTCTTTTTTAAGTTAAGTTATAATATTCTACAGAAGTTTGATCTTTTTCGAATATAAAACTGATATTTAACCAAAATAATTTCAACCTTTTTAAGAATTCGACAGTAGCGAACTCGAAGCAAAGTATATAGTAGCGAATTCGATGCAAAATTCATAGTATTAAACTCAATGCAAAATCGAAAGTAACAAACTCGAGGCAGAATCCATAGTAACTAAAATAGTGTAAAGTCGAAAATGGTCAAATCGAGGCAGAATCCATAGCAACAAAGTCAATGCAAAATCCAAAGTAACAAACTCAAGGCAGAATCTATAGTAACAAAGTCAATGCAAAATCGAAAGTAGCAAACTCGAGGCAGAATCCATAGTAACTAACTTAAAGTAAAATGGAAATGAGCGAATTGAGGCAGAATCGACTGAAACTCGACTAACCAAGCCGCAGACCGTGAAATCTTTATTTAAGGATAAGTCAGCTTTTGAGCTCGTCTTTATCTGATGCAACAGAAGTATAAAGCAGAACGTAACAAGATTTCCTGGAAATAGCTTATTCACTCTTGTCGAATAAATCCAGGAAGGGAATCGCAGAAGTAAAAAAACCAGAATACATTCACATTTTATTCACAAGAAAGGCACAATAGTAAATTACGTAAATGAAAATTTAAATCAAAAAGAATTGCCGTGACTTCTAAACACTACTTTAATTTCATCCAATACGACAAGACGTATAATTGTACCATCCTGTAAAATGGAACTAAAATTAAGAATAGAATAGCTTAGCCTCCATTCATGTCTTGCGTACTATTGAACTCCATAAACTGATTGCCGATACACGTTATCAGGAGTATAAAATAAAGGGACATGCGACATCTTCCATCAAAAAAAAATAGTTAAAAAAGCTTTTAGACGATCGTTGGGCATAACAATCGACGCATTAACGCAAGCTACGCCGCGAGCAAGAACTAGTCAAACAATATACAATGTTTGTTCGTAAAATGTGTTGACTTGGGTGAAAATGTGTTCTTACGTACCTACAAAGAAATATGTACACAAAACTTATTTCACCATACAATTTTATAGCAGTGATCACTGAAAACAATGTCTAATTTGATACACTTTGTAAATTCACGTCCACGCAAACTTTTACTATTATCGTAACAATAAGTTTTAGTGGAGGTAGAGCCAATTTGGACTCGACCACCAAAACCATTTCCAAAACACTGGATATTTGGGATGACCAACTTAGTTATTAGTAGTAGCAATGCAGTTATGACCAACCTCTATAGACTGATTATATTATTATTGTTGTTTAGGCCACTGTCACTTAACATCAAAACTTGCATGGTTTGTTTGTTACAACAATATATGAGATACAATTAATAAAAACATTCGCAGTTATCAAATACAATAGATAAAAAGCAAACTAAAAAAAAAACAAAAAAATACAATTGCATGGCAAAATAATAAAATAAAATGAAACATGACAAAAAAAAAACAAAAAAACAGAGTACAATTTAGATTAAAAACAAAAACAAAAAAAAACGAATGAGATAAATATAGAAAATAAATAACAGTAAAAGAAAAAAAAATCAAAAATCTATGCTACTCTATGGAGCGTTCATTTTCTACGGTGGCAACATAAAGTGACAGATAAACTATAAGAGCGGTAAAAAGTTATTTTTAAAAATCGATATAACGGAATAATGTGAAAAAAAGCGATCACGTTTACATAGAATACAATAATGGCACCTCACTATATTAACAAAAAGGATCACAACAAGAATTTCCAACTACATAAATATTATTTGTCATTATACCTTAATACGTGCTATCAGCGACTATTGAAACTGTAAAATCATATTTATAAAAGGGCAATAGATAATAACTAAGAGAACAAATCTGTTTTTTCAAACTTAAAGAAGTATAACTTTAAAGGAGAAGTACACAACATATAAAACTTTTTTTTTAGTAACAGTTACAACGGTCGCTTATTTATATATGTAATATATAAATGATAACTAAAATCATAAACGGACTAAGCTACGTACATATTTTAAGATTAATATAATGACTGAACATAACAGTAAGTTTTACAACGTATGAGTAACTTAAGAAAATTATTACTAACATTAAGTAACATAGGGTTAAATTCTTGAATTGTAATAATAAATTGTTTTTAAAACATGTTTTCATACACGATGGCCAATATGACTGAGATGGTTAATTAAACACAAATAAAATATTTTCAATTGGAAATGTTTAAAGCATGCAACCAAAATTATAAAAATTAATTTACCTTGCCCTATTGAAACAAAAAAATGTATGTGCAAAAACGTTAAAATCCAAGGTACGACTATCTTTTTTTTTAATTTAAAGATGCAGACCAGAAACCTAGAGAATTATAACTGCGTAGTTTCCTAGCAGAACATTCTGGCAAGCGCAGTCATATCAGCCGTCACTATCAATCTACCGTTGATAACACAACGTATTCAACAACTAAGTAACTTATATAGTGGATAAAGGCACATGAATACGAAGACATAAGAAACATGCATACAATCATGCACCATAAACATAACATGAATATGTCGCAGGCAAATATATAGCCACTAGAATCAAACTATGATATACTAATTATAGAAAGTATTTAATAAATTGCATAGTGGACATATTTCTATTGAAACCTAAACAAAAATTGTAATGATTATGCATAAAGGTTCGACTACACATTCTCTCAATATACTAAATTTACGTTACACTATATATATAATATATTTTAATAATAATTCCGAAAATTAATTTTCAAATCTAGTGACTACATACACACATACCGACATATTATCTACCAACAAACCACAGCTTATAACAATCTCCATTAAAATTTTGGTTTCCAACAATTTATATAAATTGACATTTACCACAGACTATACCTAAATTTTATTATTTCATTTTTTTAACATATTGTACCTATTGGACTTAAAGCAAACCTAAATAATATGTATATATAATTATGTACATCAATATAATACTATGATTATTGTATACATTACATGACTATTCAGAGCAAACTCTGTGTGCGTTTAACTCTCTATTCACTTAAAATAAAAAAGAATGTTACAATAATATAATAGTATAAAATATTTATACATTGAAACGAATAGCTTAAGTCGTCTATATTGCTTGTCAGTCAGATGTAACTGTTGTTCTCACTCATTCTTTTAAAATTAATAATAAAAATTACGTTTATTATTAAAATGTCAAATCAACTGTTTATACGGCGAAAAATACATAAAAAAGTTATATATACATACTGCCGTATTATATTTTAATGTCGTGTAAAATATCCTCTACAAATACTAGTAACATTATGCAATTCTTTTTAAATTTTTCCCGCCTAAATATTTAAATGATACAGATTTAAAAAAAAACGCAGCACGTTGCGTATACTTCTCCAAATCATTGCCACACAACCAAAAAATATATTTATATATCAGTTCTGCACTTATTAAAAATAAATTTCGATAATTTTTTTATTAGATGTAAAAAAATTACATTTATGTTATTTTGACAGGTTGAGAATAACGAACGAAATCATGTTTGTTAGGAATTTCTCTGAGAAATAAAAATTTAAATGCTCTTATGTAATTGATAACATGTTAAACTAATTTTTTTTAATTAAAAATAGTCATAGTCTTATTGATAACCTTCTACTCGGTAATGTCAAAAAAGAAATTAAATCGATAATATAAAATTAAAAAAATGCAAGTAATAAAGAATAATGTAACAAAAATAGTAAAAAATATATAGGCAATATAGATAGACGGAATTTTACTTCAACCAGAGTCATACATAAATAACTTTCTACATCTAAATAAAAATTTCATTATACTGTTTTTAAGCCTTAAAGTGATTAAAAACTAGATATTCAGCAATGTCTATAAAAATTTAAGTGAATATCTCATTTACTTTAAAATATCATAAATAAAATAGTAAAGGCTTTAATAAGTTTTAAACTACAATGAAATCTACACTCTCGGTATTCATCTACATTTGACAGAATAACAATAACTTTGAATACGAACAAAATAATATTTGATATTGTTATCTTTACGTCTTGTCATGTACTACTGAATTTGTATTGTAATGTAAAGACGGATACTACAATTGGATGACATATTGGAATTAATTTTTATTTTGAAAGAAATAGCAATAAATAGTTCTATAAAGTACTGGCTAAAACCCACAATGTAAGTTGATTAAAAAATTCTTTTGCTCTCAATAAATGTAAAATTTTATGTCAATCCGGGGTATATTTCTGGACAGTATTTCGGTTATACACAGATTAAATAAGATTATTGCCAATTTTTCCAAGATACAAGATAAACGATGTAGGAGCATGCAACCCATTTCTCCCTTTTGCCCCTCGCTACCAAATATAGCCACAAGCGTTTCGAATACACCATTCAAATTCTCATCTCTCCATTTCAAAATCACCCCCACTACCATCCCCCAAGCAGAGCTCCACCCACCACAGTATATTTCTCCCATCTCACCCCACCACTCTTTCTCCTACTCCACCGAGTATAGCCAAAAATGCTTTTAACATCCAAAATGGAATTCTCTCTTAGGGAT
>DWJH01000284.1:0-11694 GCA_018248735.1 Tagiades litigiosa | reverse complement strand
TATCTTTTGGACTTTCTTGAGTTTCTAAATTGTCATTACAATACAGTTCAAATTGTGCATCTGATTCTGTTAACTCACTTGTTGGTTTATCGACAAAATGTAGTCCATCCTCTTTGTTTGATTTTAATTCAAAATTTAATGGTAAAAAAGATGCCGACCTTTGTACTTCTTTAAATCTTTTTACGTTGATTTTAATTTCGTTTCTAAATAATTTCTGTTTTGACCAAAGATTAGTACGTTTAGTTTCTTGACCAATTTTCTCAAACTTAGATTTAATGTCTTTTACAGAGGAGAAATAAGCAGATCTTATGAATATTAATAGAAATCTAATAAACTTTAAATCCATATTTTAGGATTATAAAAAAAATTATTTTTAAACTTATTAGAATTTAGAATCGTAATAAATGATTAAAAGCTAAAAATTACAACAAATAACAAGGTTTAATTTTGTATAAAAGAACTAAAAAAGAACAATCTTATATCGTAGTTTGGATCACTCATCAAACCTGATGTTTAACCATCGAATCTGATAATCTCGGATATTCAAAACCGTAAAAAATAAATATAATAACAAAATTCAAAATTATTTTGTTATGCTTTTTGTATATGCAATATTCTTAGACACAAATCCACAAAGCTCTTATAAGTAAAATTTTATGCCCTCTAGATCTAATCAATGATAATTCAATTTTTTGTTAAAATTTTAATCTTTAAAAAAAAAATACACCAACTTAACTCGACCGCTGCATGATCAAATACAGGAGCTATAGATTATTTACAAAACTATATATATTTAACAAATTTCTTCAGAATTTTAGATGTTTTTTACTGTTTTGTAAAAAAATTGAACAATTAAGCGAGAAGGCAGATTATTACGAATTTAAAAAGATAAACCATATCTTATAAAAATATGTAAAAAAATTTCACCTTAATTTTTATTTTATTTGTTTAATCATATGTTTAAATCTCTTAAGATCATTTAAAGATTCTACAAAATGTTACTTTTAAAAAAAAAGCTGGCGTTTCTTTGCAATCTCCTACCACAATATAGAGCAAACCTATTTTTTTTGAATCATTTATATAGTTTATGATCAAAATGAACGTAAAATTTTTTTAAAGCTTTTATCGAAGTAAATTCATTCATTTGTAATTAATTTCCGATTTATTTTTAACAAAATTGTTGATGACTTACTAATAAAGTTCTCGATATATTTCGTACCAACAAAACCATATTAATAAAAATGTATTTTGGTCTCGGTCTGTTGTGTCTTTGTTAATAGCCAACATTAGTTTATTTTTAGTGTAAATTCGAAAATGATGTGATTTTTTGCACAAATATTGTCTAAAAAAACCTTTGTCTATTGCTGTCTTAAGATAAAATTATTTGTTATCAAAAAAAATAGCAGTCTGCATTTATAAAACAAACTTTGATCTTTTTAAATTTTTATTTTAGCATGTATTTATTAAAATGGAAATATTTAAATAGATAAAATCTGCAGATTTTAACCTTAAAACAAAGAGTCTATTGATAATTTGCTCAGTATCTGCAATTAATTTTAGTTTTTAAAAAAACAAACGATAAGAGTTACATTAAAAAATTGTCGATTGTAAATATAAACTCTTTATTTCAAGTTTATTTTAAATTTGATATGATTTCTGGACTTACTGATATAATTAATTAAGCCGATAAATTAATACATATGTTTGAACTCTTTATTACACATAGTTTTGCGTTATCAAACATGATGGTTAGACTAGACACGTTTGTTAAAAAAACTTGCCTTTTTAATCTTCTGCAGCTATTGATATAATCGTCAGTGACGCCAGCGACGCTCAATGTTCACAATCTGATTGCTACAAATTTATATGCAACACATATGAAAACAGACTACCTTTAAACATTTTATGATCATACTTCCACCGTGTAAATTTTTTATAAAGAACTTTAAATATTACAAAAAACATGTCAAAACTAATACTATTACAACAAAACTAAGTAACTTTTTATTCATTGAATGAACAAATCTTTCCTGATTCTTCATCGAAACTATCATTTTTAGCTTTAAAATCTTTGTAAGAAGCATATTGATTGCTGTCATGAGAATTTTCAGTTAAAAATTTCAAATCGCTGCCTTTAGAAAAATACAATAAATGAGAATGCGGCGGTAGTGTATTTGATTCTTGATCTGAACTTTCCGTGTCTTGTTGCTGATTAGATTTTCGAGAAGTATCTGATATTTCGTTTTCTGCCGTATTAACAAGTTTTTCATTTGACACAGTATCATTGATTAAGAGGTTCTCTTCTTCTTCATCAAATTTAGAAGTCGATTTATAATATTCTTGACTATAAAAATTACTAGATTCGTCTTTTTCATTTAATGAAGTTGGCTCTGTTTTGCATTGTTCATTTTTTGACTTCATATCAAACTTTACTTCATCTTGATTAAACAAAATGTTTGATTCAGTTGTTTGTATAAATGAACGGCTTTTCTCATTAGTTATTGTTGGTATCGAACTTGTGCTAATTTTCGGTGATCCTCCTAGATTCTCATAGAAAGATATAAGGTTTTCGATTCTCGTAGGAGTGTAGGTTTGTACAGAAATACAAAGCAACACCATGATCTTGAAATTCATTTTGAGGATTAAAAAAATGTTTAACTTATATATTTTTAGATTTTTAGGTTAATGATGTAGAAAAATGAAAAGCTTTGTTAATTGCAAATGTATCTACAAAACAAACATTTTTTTTTACTTTTACTATGCTGTTAATATACTAAAATTAGGTAGTAATAATTCATTTATAGTTTATGTTCTTTAAAAATTGCTCTATGTTAAATTTAATTTGTTACATGTCAACTAAACAATATATTTTATACATAAATTCAGAAATTTTTGATATACACTTTTGATCAAAATGAATTTGAATTTTACAATCAAATTAGTTGATTCAAAAAATTTGTTTGGTTTAATAAAAGCTTGAGTTTTTTTTCTAAATTGGTCATCCAAAGTAACATTAAAACAATATTATAAGAATCAAAACGCATACTGTAGATCTATTTTTTGTTCGTTTTTTTAACAAAATGGCATAAGTTTAATTATTTATTTACAAATTTTAGTATATTAATGTTTAAACAAATTGTCCTAAGCTGGCTTCCGATTTACGTCCTTCTTACGGGTCTATTAACCATTTTAAGAACTGTAAAATTTTATATATTTAATCACTAATGGAAAAACAAAACAACATTAACAGCAGTAAAAGCCTTATTATTAGCACAAATTTTTTATTTCATTTAAAAAAATTTTAAGGGTAAAATTTAATAAATAGTATTGTTTACTTAAGTAAGCTTTTTTTTTCATTTTATATCTTCAAATCTGGACTTTCTTTTGATGATAAAGCGTTACAATAATCATTTTCGGATGTATCAGAATTGCTTAATGCGTTTAGATCAATCATGTTTGAAGTGCTGTTGTTCGGTAAAGTGTAAGATCTTGCAACAGCTTTTTCTAGTATCATTTAAATCATGTGATAAAATAATTCTAAAAAAAGTACCATTTCTTTTGACGCATCATCATTTTTTTTATAAATAGTTTTTTCCAGCTATAAAACTATATATCTAGTTTTCTGACTTTTTGACAAGTTCTTGTGTTTACATTCTCACATACTTTTTCTTGTATTTATTTTATCAGCTTCATCTCCCATTAAATTAAACTTAGCTATTTTTCTCTTGACTTTAGAAATTCTAGCGATCTTTAAGCATATAAAAAATGTGGTTATTATCTCGAAATTCATTTTAAGGATATAAAAAAAAAATTTATAGTTATCAAATTACAGAACCTGATTTTGATCTTAAGAAAATCTATAAAAATTTTTTACAAAAATATAAATTATTTAAAATAAACATTTTTTTCAAACTATCATAAATAATATTAATCTTTTGCATTTTGTTCAGCAATAAAAATGATTTAAAATCATTACAAAAATACAATTAGTCTTATTAAACAGCCTTTATTCTCATTCGAATGAAGACACTATAGTAGAATAGTTTTAAATTGTCTATTTATTGTTAATAATTTGACTATTTTAAGCATTACTTCTTAATTTTATTCGCTTAAAATAAAAAAATCATCAATCATTTGCAAAAATCAGCGAAGATTTAACTTAGATCATGTGTTTACGGCACATTTTTATGTTGAACTAATATAAAGGAATATGAGCTACATAAATATTTATTCACATAAAGCTCTGATGAAAAATTAAAATTTATTTATTTTGACCAACAAAGCTGTATTTAGTATTTTATAGCATTTTTCATTACTAATATTATAAAACAGCCAATCTTGAGGCTTTTAGTGATTTTGCATTTGTTTAATTTAAATGTTAATCAGCCGTTTTGTTATATTCGGAAGATTTTAATGCTGAGTAAATAAATTAAAGCATTACGATGTAAAATAAAACTTTTTATTGGCCATTTTTTTTAAAAAAATTTAATCAATTAGTCTTTCATTGTAACGCACAGGCTATCTTCTTCTGGAACTTTTGCCTTTTTTCTCAATAATAATCCACAGAACAAAGACTTCAGTTTTTCAGAGTTAGTAGTTTTTTTTACTTTTTTTTCTTTCTTTAGGTTACATTTAAAACAAGATTCTTCTTCACGTGTGACCTCAATAGCTAATTTAGGACAATCATCAACTGTATTTAGATGTAAAAATGAATCTTCTTGAGATTGAACTGGCCTAGAAGATCTGTTAGAGTAACTATCTGACACATTTTTTTTCGTCAATGTTTTATCTTTTTTATGCTGCAATGATGTTTGTTCTAAAAATGCAGAGGAGGATTTAACAGCTAATGAATTGGTCATTGAAATTAATGTTTCGAAAGCCGCATTTAAATTATCAATAGCATTTTTTGCCTCAATTGATTGAGAAACCTTTGCTAAAATTTTATCGACAGAAGTCTGTTGTGTATCATGCTTATTATTTTGGTTATCAGATTCAACGTTAAAAGATTTTATTACGTCTCCTAAATCGCTATTTCCAACATTAATAAATCTAGGTGTACTTTCTGAAGTATTAGTTTCTGCTTTTAACGGTTCAGTAGCATCTTCAAAGTTATCGGCGTCAGGCTTTGAAGATGTAGACTCATCTTTTAAATCCCCGGATCCAAACTCTACATGATCACCAAAAGTTTTTAGACACAAAATAAGTGGCTTTAGATAAACAAGTAAGCGCGACGTTACTTCAATTAATATTTGTTGATCGTTGATTAATTTTTCTTTCATACTACATATTTCTTTTAAAATTTCATATAACTTCAATAAATCAAATTCAGAAAGAAATGATCTGATATCTTGACTGTTTAAATTTGATTGAAAAAAATCAGTTCTTTCACATTTAACTTCAAAATTATTCGACGAATCTATGTGTTTTTTGTCTTCAAGACTACCTATTGAATGGCATAAACAAGCTTTTAACATTTGTGAATGTTGTAAATTATCCCTTATTTCACTCGATTGTAGGTTTTCAATAGATTTTTCACAATTATTAATGTTATTTTCCGTAGTTTTGAGGCTATTTTTAGATTTCGAACATAGTGTTAAATCGCTAATTTGTTTTGCTGATTTTATTTCCCTATCGTTTTCTGTTTTAAAATTATCATTGTATTCTTTTGATAGACTTGGCGATAAAGATGTAGTTGGTTGTATTATTTTGCTTGATTGTAGAGTATAAGTTTTCGATTTTGAATCGAACTCTTCTTTTTGATCCGGCATTGATATGATTTCTGATTCAATGACATCAGAAACAATACTCTCTTCAGATTGTTCTTTGCTATTGTAAATTACTGTCGAAGTATCAGATAATTCTATATCTGTATCAGATGAGTCTGTTTCATCATTTGCTTTGAACGTTTGTGGAAATATTATAGAGTTGGAATTCATATTTTCTAAAGTTAAAGCTGACTCAAAATCAATTTCGTCTGTCTGGAGCAAATTTAAAGTTTCATTGTTTTCTAAAGTTTTAAACGTGGGCTGTTCAATCCTTTCTTGTTCTTTTGTCTTTACAAATTCAAAAGAGTTAGAAGTATTGTGTAAATTAGTAGTTTCTTGAGTCTCAGTTATATAAATTATTTGTGAATCCGTTTTAGATCTCGAAATTGTTGCGGCACTTTCATTCAACTCAGAAACAATTCCTTTGACATTGACCTGACTAGCAGCTGATATGATTTTTAAGAATATCGTGATGTTTGAATAATTCATATTTTAGGATCAAAAAATCATTTACTTTTAATAATTTCTAATTTAAGTAAAAATATTAAAATTTTAGGGAAATCAAAATTGTTATACTAACTGATTAAAAATGTATCACTTGTGTAGATAATGTCATAATATACTTAAAAGTGTAAATAGTTTTTTGTAATATTATACATAGATACTTAACAACTCAGAATCGTAAAAATACACGAAGCATGACTTTTAGTATAAGGCTGTCTACCAAGGTTCTTTTCAGGGTAATCCGATTTTGTTTAGTTAGACTAACCGTGTTGATGTGTGAATTACGATATCCAAATATAGATAATATGCTTTAATAGGTTTTTTTCTTCAGAATATTATAACAAAGTATCTTTGCACAAAAGTCTTATACTTGTTGCTAGTCTAAATAAGTAACGATTTTTCCTTGCACAAATTGATCGTTTAAAATGCTGATGTTAATATGTTAATTTTTGCATAAAAATGGCGAAATGTAAAATTTAGATTTTTTTAATTTTAAAAGTAACAAAATGTGATTAAATTTAACGTTCTTTATTAAATATCTAATATTTTTTTTGTAACATAAAGTTTAGCAATCTGCGTGCTAGTTTTATTGCCATTCAATGCAATCCTAAATTGCAGGCAAAAATAATTCACCTCATTAAGTTTTTAGCTTATACTCACTGCCTTAATGATTTTTAAATTTTTTACAAAGCTTTCTATAACATTATTCCCTGCGTTTTGCAGCTTCAAAAGCTTTTTGGAAAAATGTTGTTTATATTTTACGACAAAGAAGTTAAGCTCTTTAAAATCATTCAAAATAACATTCGTTGACCTGAAAAGTTTTTTATTCTTGCTATTTTTAAATTATACATTTAATGTTTTTCTAATTGTTTATACTTTTACACAGCAACTTTTAAAAATATAAGCTAATTTAAGACTTTAAAGTTAAAAGTTTCAAATGGCGGTATATTCGTACATAAAATTTTTGCTTCAAAGTTTTTATTTGCCCTTTAATGCAATAGTTTTACTTTTACTTAATTTTTAAACCGAAAATATGGTAAAATAGCATATGTAAAAGGCGTAAGATACGATTAAGAGAATTTAAATATGTTAAAGATTTATCTCAAAGATTAGATCTTTAGACCTAAATTGTATTTTAATCTATTTTACCCCCCTATACAAGGGGTTCTCTGAGTATTATGGCGCCTGCATGAAAAAGTTTTTGACGCACCCTTTAAATTTAAAAAAACCGTCTTGGAGTCCCCTAATTGAGTGCGTCTGCATTGCACGCACTGCACATAGGGTAAATATGACCCTGATCATTACCGGCATTTTAGGTACAAGTAATTTTTAACTTACAATTTAATGAAAAAAAAATAAAAATTAAATTATAATATGTATTTTTGCCCTGTAAAAAATCTGCACTGGTAAATTATCTAAAAGAAATTTAATAAACTAATTGTTTTTTGGCGTTTAATTTATTTTCTTCTTCTTCTTCGACATCATCACTTATATTTCCAGATACACACGGTAAACATAAGCTACTAGATTTTTTATTTTTACTTTTTTTATTGCTCTTTTTACCATTAGAAGCTGCTATTTTACTGTCATTGATATCCTCTGAGAAATTCGGATGCATAACGACGCCTGAGCCAAACATACTTACGGATGTTTCTCCTTTATATGGAGATGCGTCGATGCTTTTCTTACTAACACATCTTTTTAAATTGTCGTTAGATGGAAATACAACATGAGTGTTTTGTGCATCATAAAGAGAATATGTTTGTTGGTTTAAACTTTTATTGTCTAAATAAGTTTGTACATCTGACTCAAATATTACATCAGCTTGTGTTTCAGATTCTTCTAAATTTTTTTCCTCTACAGCAAACAAATTTTCATTTTCTTGTTTTAGCAAACTTTCCTCGGTAATTGTGATGTCTTCTGATTGACGCAATGTTTCCAGAAGCTCATCTAGTACTTCTAGATCCTTTTCATCTACTTCTAAAAAGTTTTGTTCTGTAACTGCCTGGCTTATGTCAAGATCTTTTTTGTCATAAACCTCATTAAGATTGTTTATTTTGTTATCAATCAAAGGTTCATAAGTTTCAGTTTTTTCATCTTCTAAATTCCTTGGAATGCTCATTAATGAATTTAGGCTTTCGTCTAGCTCTTTTGAAATTTGTTCTGTGTCTACAGTTAAAGTTTTTTTTTTAATTAATTTGACAATGACTGGTATTCGATTGGGATCATTTGCTTTTTCTTTAGAATTAAATAAAGGCTGTTTATTCAAATTACAAGAATAAGACGATTTGTTACTGTTTGATTCTACGACATTACTGACTATCATTTGGTTTATTGCTAATACATTTAAATATGATTTACCAACATATCGCTCAACATTGGCCGGTAAATTTGTATTTAAATGTTTTTCAACATCGTATTGTGTGTAAAAATTTGATTCATTTGTCCCAATGACAATTTTTTCATCAGTTTCTTTCATTCCTTTATTTAATGTTGGTTCAAAATGTGTTTTACCTGTTACTTTATCATTTTTGTTGAATTTAGATATAATATCTTTTACGTTAATAAGTTTTGTGCATATAAAAAATATTGTGATCAGTTCAAAATTCATTTTTAGGATTAAAAAAACTTAATTAAATATTGAAAAATTTTATTAGATCGAGATGTTTATGATACAGATATCAAATCTGCATTCATAAGAACATTTGCTTAGTTTTATTGCTAAGGTGTTCGTTTGTAATTTTTTTAAAAAAAAATTATTTTAAATTTATAAAATTCAAAACAAAAATGTAATTAAAAGATTTTAAAAAATGATGAACGCAAATTTGTTTGTTTTTTTATATAAACTAGATAAAAATAGAAAGATTTGACATAAAAAAATAATTTTTGTAAAATCAATAGATCGCAGTTTATAATCAATAAGATTATAAAGATTAAACCAAAAATCAGTGGAAAACTTTGTACCAACTATATGTATTTAGCTTTAATTTAATTACTTAGATCACTTATCTACATTACAAATGATTCATAACAGAAATTATCAAACAATAAATATCATGACATGTTTCAAAAAGCATTCTAGAACAGAAATCTCAAACCTTAACGAACAGAAAAAATTTTAATTTTACCAAAACACAATAAAAGAAAATATTTCAACTAATAATTTATTTTCTTCTGAAAATCATACCAGCCCTAATATGCCTACCATTAGATTTAGATCTTTGCCCATGGACCTTAAGACCACAAGCAATTCTGCAAAGACGTACGTGTCTTATCTTTTTACCTCTTTCAAGCATAAGTCTGTATTCAGCATCAAGCTTAGTACTTACGAGATGGGTATCTGTGCCATCAACTGGATTTCTTCTGTAATTAAAGAATTCAACTGGGATACCAACACTCTTAGGATCTAAAATGGCATTCTGAATCTTTTCAAGTTCTTCATTGCTAAGTTCACCAGCTCTTCTTGTTAAACCAACACCAGTTCTCTTGCAAATAGCAGTAGACATTCTCATACCGATACCAGTAATAGCAGTAAGTGCATAAGCAATTCTTTTAGTACCATCGATGTTTGTATTAAAAATACGGATGATGTGCTGTAATTCTTCTGGATCTTTTGTATATTTCTAAATTATTTTTTTTCACTTACCATTTTGTGGGGATAAGAAATATTTTTTTTTAACAAAATTTTTTAAAAAAAATGACCCCAAATGGCTAACAAATTGAAGAAAAACTGGAAGAAAGAACAGAAGAAACCCAAGACTGCTGTATTAAGTTTAGAGAGACAGAAAGAAGTTAGAGCTCAGAAACTTCAAGAAAGAAAGGCTATGAGAGAAAAAATTAAAGGATTGAAAGCTAAAAGGATTCAATATTATAAAGATGTTAAGAGACAAAATGAAGATAAGAAATTGGCTCAAAACGTTATCAATTAATAAACTTTGATTATTTAAAGTTATTTTATTAAAAATTGTACTTGTTTATAATTTTTTTTCATTTGCAAAAAATTACTTATCTGGTTTTTTAAAAGACTGGCAAATAACATCTATTACAATTAAAAATTTTAAAAATCAATTATTTTATTAATAGTAAAAATCACCTAAAAGATACTCTCTCAGAAGCTGCGAATATTCAAAAACATTCCTGTTAGGAGTTGTATCAAAGAATTTTATATACATATCATAAAATTTCCTAAAATTATCCTCTTGTGACGTAAACAAAAATGAAGTATTAGACGCTAACCAATTGCTAAATGTTTTAAACCAATGTTTCTTGCAATTTAAACAGTAAAATATTTTCATATCAGTTTTTTCAAAAGGATCATTTTGTAATTCCAATGGATTTTCTACCAATTTCTGTATATCAATAGTAATCAAAAGAAAAACAAGACGGAGAAAAGACTCACTTTCTAATAACATTATATCTAAATTAAATATTCCTTCTTCTAAGCTTTTATAAATTGATCTACAACATTGAGTTAAGACACAAATATTTGGAATGTCTACTGTTTCGGGAAAGAAAAAAGGGTCGATGGTATGTATTAGAATAAAATCTTCAAATCTGGAATTGTCAAAAAAAGCTTTAACCTGCATTTTTTCTGCAAGAGTTAACGTTGCAAATTCTTTTTCTAAATTTTTGAATGTTTGTTTACTTATTTTAAAAAGATTTATAGTAGATCTTAGAATTAACAAAATATCGTTGCGTTCAAGAGAAACTTTGTTTTTCATTGTTACTTTTTCCCCTAAAATAATAGCATCATAAATTGTATTAATTGCAAAATTACTGAGATAATCAATTTCTGAAGGGTTTGAAACATATTTTTTCAAATAAATTAACTTACGTTCTTTATGTTTTTCTAAAATCTTAAAAAGCTTATCGAAATTTTCACGATTTTCCTTGGCAAATAGAGGCACAATGTAATCAGCTTTTTCCCAATAAAAATGAAAATATTTATGACATTTCGATTTGTATTTTGATAAGGTTTTAATGGCTTTAGGCAGTAACTGTATTTTGTGTCCAATTCTAGAGAGTTCTTTTTGAATTGAACTGAAACGATCTTTACATATTGTTTTATAATTAATAGCTTGATGACTAGAATTTGGAAGATCTATATTAAAATGATAGAAATAAATATCACATTTATCTTTTTTAAAATTTTTCTTAATAATTCCGCAAATAGAATCTTCAAATGAAAGAAGATATTTTTGTGTTTTAGTTTCAATCTTACCTTTTAAATTTCGTTTTATTGTTGTTAAATTAAATTCTTTGAATCCAAAAACATCGATTAAAACAACAAGTTCTGATAAAATTTCTTTTTTTAATTTAAATTTAAAAAAACGTGAAGAGATAAAATCGTCTTGGATCCATTTATAGGCTAAGGTTGGTGTTGCCATAATATGTATTAGTTGGTGTTGCCAGTAGTAAGTACATA
>DWJH01000283.1:0-11709 GCA_018248735.1 Tagiades litigiosa | reverse complement strand
GTATCACATCCATTTTGCTTTGACCGAACTCATTATAAAAATTATACGTATTTTATTTATATTTTTCTAACCTGTACCAAAAATATGTCTAATAAACCACAATTAATTCTCCATTCGTTGTCTTATTACCGAGTTAGTAGAAATTGATAACAAATATTGATAGATATCACAGATTGATACATATCATATCTTCTAGATGGAAGGGAATTCCTTGACGTAACGTTTCCAAGTGATTCATCAGTTCAGTATCGGAAATCTAGAGTTTATTAAATGTTATATTAATTGATTTTATTATCATGAATGTCTCATAACGTTGTGCTTTGTAGAGCCGCTTTGCACATTCAACAACATCGCTTTTCACGTGGGAACCATCCACGTCAGCTTACGATTCACGTTTACGAAACCTGACACGTGACGAACGTTTGTTGTGGCGTCCGAAACCCAGAAATATTGCTATAGTGCACATTGTTAGAGCGATAAGGTACGATGAGTGCATTGCGTCACGTAACAAGTCAGACTACAAGTACTGTGTATTACCGCGTGCTTAGATAAAGTATAACCGAGCGCTACTTGTGAAGTACCTACCTACCACCGATTAATTCGAATTAAAGTGGTTTAACGTCGTCAGTGCTATTAATGTCTTGGGCTGTAAGCGGTGCCCTTTGCACCTTGTGACTTGCATGGTTACGTAGGATGATCGCGTCTTAACTTTGCACTTTGTACATTACAGTTTAATTGAAGCGAACATTTCATGGTGTTCGACTAAATTTTATGTTTTGTTGATTAACATAACACGGTGGCGAGTACTAAGACACACACGTACCAAGAGTGTTGCAGTTTATCATGTATTTATGGGTGCCGCGATGCACAATATAAAGGTATAGGACATTTGCTATTTTGATTTTCTAAAGTAGTGATCTACGTTCACTTACTTTGGAAAGAATAATTATAAAAGTTATTCATGCTTGTTATAGACTGAAGTGTTTTATTTAGTGGTCGTTTTGTTTGTGAGAAACAAATTTTGCAAGTTGTGTTTCAGTTTAAAGGGTTAGTGTGCCCGAATGTTTTGGGAATTCCAGACGACCAAATTATACGGAGCAATTATATAGACGACTTAGCAAAAATTTTAGATAGGTTACGGTAGTTATAAGTCGCTTGTTTACATATAACGAGTAACTTAATACCTTTAACTTAAGAAGACGTGAAAAATGGCATGACAATATAGATTGGAATAGTAAAGGTAGTATAGTGAAAACGTAGTCAATTGGTATCTGATTGCAGGGAGGTGGCGAACGCTTGGGTGTGTCGCGTCGGCCCGCCCGACCAGCCGGCACCCGCCCACAGAGTCCAGAGCCTCTTCAACGACATCGAACTGTATCCCACTAAGACGCAGGGTGAGTTAACGTGGTTATCTTTTCCTTCATAGACTCACAAGTGCACTAAGATTCCTTGTGATTTTTTTTTACATTTTTCTCTAGTTACGGCCCAAATTTTAATCCATATGTATTTTAAAAAATAATTGTCAAATATTATCTAAACTTATTTTGAATCTGTATTTTGAAGCACGAAAAATGTTAAGGACGCAGTGTGACTGACAACTGTGGTAACAATAAGTTTAGACAAATATAATTGAATAAAAATACTAAAGTATATTTTTTAGTGCGCAAGCAATATGAGAAAATATTTTCCAACAAAAAATACTGTTGGTTTAAATAGCTCGCATTTGATTTCCGACTAAGATAGAAAATTGGCTCACTAAAAGGGATAGACGGAAAATCACGCCTTTAGTTAAACCTATCTTTTACATATTTTACAATTAAATAATAATACGATTTATTGGTTATGCCGTTGTATATGAAGCTATTACTATGCGTAATCAAAGGGGTCTTACGAAGCTCCAACAATTATATGGGTTATTGACCCAGTTTTTACACAGTTCAATACATCAAATACACGTAGGGCTGTCAGTTCAAAGTATTTTAAACAATATACCTCGAATGTAACGTACAAGTTCAAGCTGGTATTTTCATACTCGAATCGAAATATAAAAAATTAAAACCTCTTTATAGTTATTGAAAGTTTGTAAGCATATATAAATAACTGCTTATGTCATTACTCATTATGTTTTACACACATGTACTGTACCCATCACATCACACGAGTACGTAAGGATAACGTGACTTTATTGCCAGGTTTATAATAAACACTTTTTTAAAAATTGTTTTTACAGTTTACATACTTTTGAAGCCACAAAAGTGGGTTATTTTATAATCATTGTTAAATACATTGTATTACAAGGATTGAAGATATATTTTAGTATGGTCCGTTACATTGTCTTAATATAATTTTTTAGATTTTTTCTTAAATTCAGAAATAACTTTTGTTTAATATATACCGGTAATTAAAACTTGACATAACTCGTCATATGATTAGATAGGTACGTACCGCAAACGATTTTCTAACACTCAATATTATTTGGATGATCCAAACATGATAAGCCGACTTCATTGAAGTATGACGTAATTTGAGATAATGGATACATGTTATAAAAAATATACCCGTTTAATTAGAATGTAAATGTGTTTATTTACACAAAAAAAGAAACCGATAATGTCCATGATTCATATGTTCGAGTAACAAATAGTGTATATTGTGTGGAGGTGTTATCATTATTAAAAATATGATTATATTTAGCGAGTAGCAATTTTTGTATTGTATTAATTGCGACCAAAAATGTTTAGATTTAAACACACATGAAATTATTATTTGAATGTAAGATATAAGATGACTTGTTTTTCCTAATTTAAAATAAACGGCGTCTTTGTCGAAAAGATACAGTTCATGTTTAGGTCACTCAAAAGTAAATCATTTCAGGGTTTCCTTTTAAATAATTTCAATGTGATATTGTGATTTCAATGTGATGATACACGTGATATTGACGTTTTTACATGAATTGTCCGCAAGAGAAGCTAAAAAAAAAGCATACATACAATCGAATTGAGAACCTCTTTGTTTTTTGGAAGTCGGTTAAAAACAACATTTCTAAAATGAAACGTTTTATAACATTTATTTATTTTTTCATTTATATTTCTTATAAAGCATTGTAGTGTTATGTAAAGTTTATGTGTATGGGTTTGTATTTTATATTATCATGTGTATATAAAGGTCAATGTGTGTCAAGCATAGATAATAGGAGAATAGGAAAAGAGGTGATGCAATAGATCGTGACGTGTATCCACATCATAAATGCAAATTATATAATTATGTGGCTTAATGGTTTTATTATGTAAGCTATGATCGGAAGAGTTGTACTCGCCTGTAAACACTAAGGTAATGTCTAAGTTTGAAATGATGATCGCAGACCCTGCGTCGTATTAAGGACATTGTGTTTATGTTAAGAGCATTCATGTTATAGTACCTACAGGTGTGACAGTAAGACCACTTTCATGACCGGCCTTGTTATACCTGTTATGTCGGTAGAGGTACTTAGATTACGCGTTACTGCCTCCTTTGATACAATATCATGGACAACCATGCCCATAGTGTATGACGGCTATTACCATTTGGCGGTTATTTCTTTGCATTTTCAAGTATAAAAATGTATAAAAAGTAGTATTCACAACTGTGAAGCAAACTTGCTTAACTAGTGTACTTTGAGTCGCCCTGCAATAGAAAGGTTTGTAATTTTAATTTTGTTCTACTGTTTAATATAGTAGATTAGCAAACGGATTTAAGATTTATTCTTGTCTTCGATATAAATGTATTGACTGAGGATTACAGAAATCCCTGCAAATGCAGCCTTGGAATTGGAACCCACAAGGGATGCTCCACAATAGAATTAGATGTATTGGTGATAATTGCGCGATCAAATATACCGACAGCGCTTTGCTTTCAAAATGTATGTCAGAATGAGTGGATAGAATTGTTAGTAAGTGTAATGTTGCAAAACGTTAAGAATTCAAACCGTAAGTCACTTTATTTCATGGAAATTACTCCATGAAACTGCGAAACATGTGTATACCTAATGAGTGTAAATCTTCCAGGCTTATAGGGTAATTACTCATGTCCTGTCGGTTTCTTGTATGTTCTTGCCCTAAAAAATTCCAAGGAACGTTCAATTGGTCATCGATTGAATGAGAGATAACGTAACGTCATACACATATTATGATGAATCAACTACGCATAAACACTATTAAAAATTACATTACATTTCACAACTTCATGCGAGTAACGATTTCCAGGTTACAGATAATTATTTATTGCCACTATGTTAAGTACTGTAAATGACGCATACTTAATTTTAAAAGTTAAGTACCCCAATTAAATAGATCATCTAATTCTAGTGCACTCTTGTGGAAGCGACTAATTCCGGGAAACAATGACTATGCTGTTAGGGAAAAACTATGATGAGTTATGTTTGTTTTTTACGCAAAAATGTAATAATGCGAAAATAAATCAAAACGTGGGACTATCTGTACAAATTTTTTTTTAATATAAGAGAAGCAAATGAACATGTTCGTCTTATGTTATGTGACCATTGCAGCCCATAACAACCGTGGCCCATCTCAAACAGGACCTTTGTACTATGTACGGTCAGGAACAGCTGCGTGGATTCTAGTTACTCGGAGGTCTAAGTTACTCATTTCAAATATCTCGGTTATGCGGGCAACTACACCTATCAAACTGAAACACAACCCGCAAGATTTGCTTTACAGCAGAAGTATGACTATGACACAGCGGAATTACATTAAACTCCACAGTTTCATAACTTATAGTTCGAAGTATCTTGTAACTTGAAATTCTTAAAGATATTGTGAAAATTAATCGAATATAGGAATATATAAAAAAAAAGAATTCGCAGATATTAATATCAAGTACATAATATATATTAATTTGTTACTTTTTGTATTTAAAATGCAGCTATTTAGTTTTGACGCAAGGAGCTTAATCATTTTAAAATCAACACTATAAAAAAACGGACGACTTAATGCTGATTTAGTATTGTAATGTTAAAGCACATGACCGTGTGGCTTAGCAGTATTAAGAAGAAAAACAAGAAATGTATTTTATGTAAAACAGAAGATCGTATTGCGGTTAACATATACTGTGTTCAAACTTGTTGTATATCAACTATACCATAAATAATAGTGGACAGGACCGTTGTAAGAGAGGCGGATGTTATCTCAAAGCAGTCGGCCGTTCTACGGCTATTTCGTGTCATATAAGACAATTTACGGGCATGCTTAATGTGACCATTTATATGTTTATCAAAACGGGACGTCTCCCGCGTAATTATTAAAAAAAAACTATTTGATGTTTATAGAAAGTAACATGTGTTCGGGGTAAACAAAATATCGCGAGTACACAAAATAAATGTAAATTTAAACGATCGTTTGGTCTATTTACGTATGCGAAATTTTATGTTCTCGCTTGAGGCAGGTGGACGGATAGATTGAAAACGAGGCAGTCCGTCCAAGGCGGGACGCAAGGAGACACTAGGCATGCCTTGCATTAGGATACCGCCTTCATTGTTAATTTGCGACTCGTAAATCTCGGCGATCACAGCGCTTAAATATCAATTAACACTCATTATGGTTCCGTACCAGTATCGCTCAATTGAGACTGGTAAACATTTATATTAAGCTTCATGTGCCTTAACATGTCCACTGAATTTTAATGAAACTGATAACGATATTATCATTAAAATTATAACATGTGTCTACTGTTATAGTATTAAATTTCCTCAATAAATTTAATTGCTTAGATCTTTTGGCCGTTTTAACTACACAAAACACAAGTTTGTAACATCTTTGAATCCTTTAGTGACAGTTAATATAAAATTGTTTTGTCAGTTAACTGTACGTATTAATATGTACAGTCCGTTTCTCAAAACATATTTACTTGTAAGGTAATCTTGCTGTTTAAATACCTTAATGTTTTCCATCTGGCTTGCTATTATTCATCCGTCAGTCAAAATTTCTAACTTTCCATAACAACTTTGTATCTTTACTCATAGAAACACTCATTGTCTTTGCTGATAACATTTGATAATAATTTGTTATTTTCTTCTATTTGCGTGTTTCATTTTGCTGTTAAATATACCTAACCTCGGTGATTGCAACAGGTGTTTACTTTACCCCAGTGATCTCATCTATTGCTCATTCTGATAACCCATACCGACCAATTCGAAATTGTCATTGTGTCCTACTTTCCACTGAACGTGTGTGCGTACGTGTATTGTTACTTTTTTACGACTAAATACAAATGTAAACCCGAACGCTGAATGTTTTTTCATAAAGTTAGCATTTATTTATAATATTAAGAATCTTTTCGTTTTCTTTATTACATAACATATTAATTAGGTAGTAGCTTCTCTTAATCAATTAAATTTTACTCGTTTTCAGTTGCATTAAAATTTACACTTTTATTTATTACATACACATAGATAACACAACAAAGTAAAGTGGATTCTGGCAAGAATACCAAAAAATTGCAAAAGTATCTAAATTTACTGCGTATTTAAATTGTAATTATTTTACTATTCATATTAAAATATATACCTATTCTGTACGCAGGAAGCGATAGTCAATTTACATAACTCTATTTCATCATCGTTATGTGCGATCACTACTCTACACGTTATTGTTCTATAATATTTACTATTCAACATATAAATTAACATGCATGACTCGTGCCTTACGCATTTCTTAATTGGCTTTGTTATCCTCGTGGTCCGGTCGTAAACATCCCATCTCCGGTATTTTGCCCCAAGATTCCAAGTGTTATAGCTCGACACGTGGTATCACGGAGTTTATGTTATATTCATTGAGTCGTAATCTTTGTTTAGGGACAAAAGAGCGCTAAGCAATTTTCATAACGAGTCTTTGAGTGCTCCATGGCTTTTTAACTTTGTATACGAGTGACTGTTTAATATGTTGTACTCGTGTACCCGTAGACAATAAAATTTACAAACAAACAATTAATTTCCAACTTTATTGTACATGAGTAACAAAAGGTTTTGCCTTGTTTTTCTTTTTTTATTACTACGATTGTACAAAAGTTGCATACAGCTCATCTCGTGAATTAATACTGCAATCCATACAATCCATAGACAAGGCTATCATCCAGTGTAAGGTCAGTCACAGCTGCATAGAGCTACCCTTACAGATCTTAGTTGGTCTCTTTTAATATACTAGGTTAGCCCGCTCAAAATTCAAACCGAAGTAAAACTCGCAACAATTGCTTCAGATAGTCCTTAATAGGTGTTATAAAGAAACACTGACAATTTTTTAACTTTAGCCCTATTGAATTATCGAATTAAAATGCAATTTATTGTTTCAGTTTTCGAAATGTTGGTTTGCGCTCGTCAATGTGCAAGGCGTAAATCCCTGGTTTTGACATTCGGAGAGTTTTGTGTCTTCGCTGCCGAGTTACGTCGGTGTTCGAGACAGGCAAGACAGTAAGTTTTTTTTAATTATAATATTATATTATTGTGGGCTCACTAATTTGCTAGGTAATTCTTTTTCAAATTTAGAAACACATGATCCATTTGAAATCTGAAAGGTTTATTGACTTGGTTATATGATTTGTTAAAAGTATGACGTTTGTTCCTTGTTCCTCTTTATTTTCGGAGGATGACAGAATATGTATGTTATGAATAACGAATTTATTTCTGTTATGTCTGTAATTGGGTAAATTTTAGTTTATATTTAGATCCATAATAAATTCATACATGTGTTGGGTTTTACGTTGGAAGTAGCTAATTGGTTAGTTTCGTTTTAAACTTAATTCCATACCTATTTATAAATAACAGTTGCAATGTTATACAGAGCGATTAAAATTATTATCATTATCTGTCACCTAGGAAATGACCAAGTGTTAAAAATATAATATGCGCGACACATCGATTCTAGTCGCTTTTAAAGAAATATAGAATTAACACGTTTTATTTATCGCAGTGCGTGGATTAATCTAGAAAACCCTAAAATTTGATTATGCAATTATAAAATATGAAAATATATTTGTAAAGCAGCGAAGCTTTCTGCTACGAAAAAACGTAGCACTCTCTAAACGGCTAAATTTTTTATGCCAATAGCCAGCAATATCGATGAGAACTATTAATTTATTAATGATAAATTTATTTTATTAACAAAAAGTTATAAATAAATATTCTGATGGACTTATTGCTTAATTATTGAAAATGTAACATAAAATATTTCCTGTTTATGAAATAATTTTCCTATATTTTGTTCAAATGGTTTCGCTTACGCAATTCTTTTAATTGGCCGAGTTTACATGAACAAATACTTCTGTTAGTTCAATGATGTAATATAAATAATTTATAAAGCTTATGTCATTAGGTGAACGTGATAGGGAACTGAGTACAATTGTAGGTACTGGTTATTTAAATAATATGTTTGCATTCTCGAATAAAGAGTAGCTTTATTTTTTTTTCTACGAACAAAATAACCCGGAAGAATTGGTTCAAGGCAAAAATGTTAAAGATTTCTAATTACATTTTCAATTTAATTTGAGTTGTACCATCACGCTGCCTTACTGTGAATACACACACCTTCCAGAAGATTATGCTTTTCATAAGGTAATCTCCGGTATCTAGGTGTTTATACTATATCTTTCTATACTTTAAAATCATTAAGTACAACATATGTTACATGGCTCTACATATGTACATATGTAACATAACTAATTAACTATGTTACACATAACTACACCAACGTTAATCTCTGTACTAAATTTCATCAAAAACGCTTCAGTGGTCGTAATTATTATATTAACAGTAGTGATTAGCAGGCAAGTAGGGTTATATATTGCGTTACCCGGTAGAGGAACGTGCAAACAAACGGCTACTTGTTATATTGTTTCCATAAATGTAATTTTATTTGCGCTACCTACATGAGTAATTAGTGCCCTCGATGTCTGCGGCGAGTGCACCGTGATTCGTTTTAATTTGGTCGATGACGCTCAAGCCGAGCCGCCCCGTTTATACGCTCTTGAACCGCATACTCCGCTGCCGGTAAAGCTGAACCGTGCGTTGACCCTTGAATGTCACAATGCGATGTCGCTCTGAATCACAGCCGTTTTGCGTATCAACACGCTGTCACCCCTTTTTAGTTTAGAACCTCCGCTAATTTCCCCTTCCGACCCATTTAGGGTGCTTATATTTCGTTTGGCAACGGATTAGTCAGCGTTTGAACGCGATATCACCTGATGGTAACTGAAGTGCGGCTTATAAACTATAGGACTACTTCACGCTTTTCACCCTTTTCTATATTGTTCAAGACATGATTCATTAGATAGTTGTCAGTTAAAGTAGGTTTTAAGTTTTATAGGTAAATGTTTTTTGAAAATAAGTTACTATTTAATTCATGTTATATATAGAAACATATAATATTTTTAAAATAAATAAAGTACCTATGCTTAATAGTGACAATCGAAGAATGAATGCTTGTAAAATTGATTACCTACACATACATATTCAGGTGGATAATAAATATAATTAAATAGGTACATTGTAATAATATAAACGATCTTGACCCGAAAAGGACGTTATAAGCTAAAAAGAAAATCACTTGCAATTGTTGCCAACTTCGTCGACGACCTTGACATCAACAAATGCAAAATGGAGAGCAGCAAATTAATGTAACTTTAATCGTTTCACTTGGTTAAAAAGTGAAGGGAAGTTCGTCATTTTAATGGCATTTTGGGCTGTGTACATTATGCCTTTACTGCGTTGTTTCTAATGACGAAGGTAGGGCTGCACAGACTTTTTTAGTGGTGGTAGAGGCCGGTTCTGGCAGGTTCAATACCACCATCGAAACAATTTCTGCTCTGAAGCAAGTTTTGCGAGTTGTGTATCAGTTTATAGGGTGTGCGTATCCGCGTATATATATAACAAAGATGATTTACGATCGTTATGTACTGTAAGTGTTAGATAATATCATGTTGG
Source organism: Tagiades litigiosa (assembly GCA_018248735.1). NCBI lineage: Eukaryota > Metazoa > Arthropoda > Insecta > Lepidoptera > Hesperiidae > Tagiades > Tagiades litigiosa. The sequence continues at coordinate 1,742 of DWJH01000283.1, read as the reverse complement.
TTTGCTCTCCTTATACCAATTTAAAAATATTTCAAGTTTGTTTATCAATGTTTTTTCAATGTACTGGGGTCCATTTCTATAATTCAAAATATATATAATATATCAGATTATGACCTTAAATGGATGATATGCTATCTAATGTTCGTTAATAGTTTCACCACGAGATGGAATGATATCTATATGGGTATTGAATGATATAATGACTGATCACATGGAAAATATTAAATCGTAGTTGTTTCTAATTCTTCTGATTCGACAGGAATGTTCTAATGGTGAAATTCTTTCACAGGACATCTAATAAGCCAGAGTCCCCCGTATGGACCTTAGACAAGGAACTTCGTGACAAGGATACGATTTGTAAACATGTAAATGGTAAGTTTCAAATGTTTTATTTTATTTAAGTATGGCTGTACATTTAATTGGACATCAAAACCTCAAGCAGTTAAAGATAAGAAAAATATAATGAAATTTTTAGAAATTGAATTGAATACAAAGGACATTCCTTTGTATTCAATGTGCTCCTTAGGGAACCTACACCAAGGCAATACTCATCACGAGTGTTGTTATGGAGTACGAAAAGACGGTGAACAGACTTGTTATACGATTCAATAGTCCTTAGTAGTAGTCATTTTGAATTCGAAATTAAAATAAAATAATATCTTTATGTGATTTCGCAATAAATAAGTGCGGGTTACTGACCGGTTGTCATAGACATTGTTCCGACTGAACACTACTGCATATTCCGCGAAATGTTTAACATTGACATTTGCAAATAATGTGTAAAGTTAAATTGCAACGAACAGGTGCTAATGTATGCAATAGTGCATACGATGTGATTACCAATTTGCCTATCTGTGATTTATTTGCCCGGCATCATTGTGTTATACGTTGAGTGCGTTAATGCATATTTAATCGGAAACGATAGTTATTTAACATACCATCGTTTTTAAATACTATTTTTGTACATAACATACAAAAGCAAAACGAACTAATTTAACATTGTCATCCAGTTCTGGCCTATATTTAAATTTTCGCTTCTCTCTTCTCTCTTCGGTTCGAGAATATAATTCAATAAAGAGACAAACACAGATAGTAGTAAAAATGCGTCGAAAAAGCGTGACTATTGTCGCTCGGTGTATGTCGCAAGCGAAACGTAAACAAAGCTACTTGTAGTGAGCGAACGTAAACGCGTAGTAAATGCTGAGTGAATGTTTTCGGGCGGAATTAATTGAATGTCATCATTGTGCGGATTGTGAGTTTATTCCGTCTTGCGGAAGGTCGGCCAGAGACCGCGGCTGTGACTAAACTTTCCGCACGGTACCAATCCAGAAATACACGGAGCGGTGGTTCCCGCCGTTGGATCGATGCTCACACTCTCATAATATAAGTTCACTGCCGGTTGTCGTCTGCCCACGTCGCGTGTATGTCTCACGCACTTCCTTTGAGTATAACTAAAATTATCGAACAATTATTTGATACACTATTTGTTTTATTGGTATGAAAATAAAAAACGGTGATCTCTTGGTGGGTTTGAATGATCAGAAGGAAGCCGCAATTGCTTTGGTACTCCTGTGCACTAAATTATTTGCTTTATATGACCCAAGAACGGTAGTAAAACCAATAAATATGTCCCAAGAACAATAACACAATTCACAAGAGTTGGTTTATACCTCTAGCAGTGTAGTAGTAATTGCATTATTAGTAACTAGGGTAGCTTTACAATCTATACAATTATTCGATAT
>DWJH01000282.1:0-11722 GCA_018248735.1 Tagiades litigiosa | reverse complement strand
GTTACAATATTTTATTACTTGTATTTTGATTTATGAAAAAAAAATAAGAACTGAGTCCATCCGAGGCTCCCTTGCATCAGGACCTTTGAAATGGGGTCTCAAATGTGAAACCAAGGGGCTCTGAACGGCCTTGTCTTGATTAACCACCGAATCTCTTATATTTTGAATAAGTAACTGCTCTTTTAACACATCTAGCTGTTTCCTCATTGATATCATTTCATTCCAGTAGTAAAATGCGATCCAGCAGCAAACTACCATACAAAGTATGCTGAGCAAAAAGTTCAAAATGAACAAAAGCTTTATTTTCTTGGAAGACGCTATAGAGAACGTAGTATTTATGTGCACACCGACATCCGCAGGTTTTTCTGGAATAAATTAAAGATTCGTCAAATTCCACTCACCTATTTTATGTTTCAAAGTTATTGAAGTAAAAATATATAGGAACTGGAAGTCACCTGTCTTCAGATGAATGACAGTCCCGTCGTTTACTTTGGCATTTTTACCAGTGTTCAAAAAAATGTTGGCCGCACCTGACGAATTAAGTGGAACCCCCTCACTTATATTTAATTTTCTCTCGCCGTCCATCGTAAATATTTTGATTTGTAATGAGTACTACCGCTCACACAATCTTTAGCGTAGGCGTCGGCGACCCTAAACAAAGGAAGTTAAGCTTAAAAGTTCGCACAGACCGCACGATAACCGCGGTTGATAACAAAAAATCGCTGCACATAATAATGTCACGAGCTCCCAGTAATGAGTATTAAAATATCACGTACACAAACAATCACGTAAATATTATTCTCGCACTACTTACTTCAACTTTACTTAAAAGTTTCTTTCACAAAAACTTGTCTCGGTCCATCCGCCGCACAGAAACAAAAACAAATAGTAAATAAATAACACAAGCAAAACTTTTAATTCCTTCGTTCGTCTGGCGGCTGGGATTGGTGATTGAGACGCGCGCGCGCGACTAAACTGACCGCTACTGTCGCCGCGGCAAATTCAAACTGACACGAGCCGGGACGGCCGCCGGAGGCCGGAGGAGATTGGAATGTAACCGCATCAAGCAAGCAAACCGCGAACCGCGAAGTGGCGAATGGGGATGCCGCGAGTTGAGTTGGTTTTACTTTAAACTTGAGACAACGAATAGTCTATTGAGTACGGACTCGGAGCACCGTATAATACAATCACGTTAATGAAGCCTTAACGACTTGCTTATCGCAGTTATATTCGATCATTTCAATCAATTTTACAAATGCAGCAGTTTTTGAAAGTTGACTCATTATTCCCTTATTACAATAAATTAACAGTCACCAGTCCTCGTCGAAATGATCAATTAAGCGAAAACCTTTATTTGTAAAATGTGATAAGGAGGTAGGTAGTTAATAGAAAAATTATGTATAAAGATAAATAAAAAAAATATTTCTAATTTATTTCTACTAAACTACCTACTTAAAAAGTTAGGTATTTCAAATGTAGGTACGTAAAAAAATACCACGACACTGCTATAGAAACACTATTATGTTTATATTAAATTGAAAATTTCAAGAAGTGTATTGCGGGTGTACTAAGAATTATTATGAGGTCTTTAAAATATTTTTAACAGTTTGTTACCTGATCCATGAGCTAAGGCAAACATTTCTAAAAATTCTTATCTCGCGCAGGTAACCGGGGTTGGTACGCACGTATAAGAGGATACAATTTACATTGTAAAATGGAGCGTGGTCATTTTTCTATCCGCTTTGTATTTTTGTATAATATTTACTGGTAATTCGTGACATTTAGAGTTCGAGTACTAAAGCAAGTAAAAGTTATATTGAAGAACGACTGCAGAATGGTATGCATTGTCCAGCTGGAACTGAAAACGTTAAATGTAAAGCAACATTTACATTAGGCGCTAATGTACTACGTTAATGTCTGGTATATTAGTATAAAAAGTTTCTATTTATATATATTATTTTTTTAATTTTTTGTTTTATACACCGTTAAAAAAGGTTTAAAATCTAACTTTTTGTTAAAAAATTATAATAATGTATATTATATACACACATTAACACACTGCACACAAGCGTAGCTATAACGTAAACTCAATTTTAAATTGCATGATTCCTGACAATGTAATAAATAGAATTTAGTAGGTAGGTAATAATCTTAAAACAAAAAAATGCACATATTAAATTTTCTGCACCTACCTTGCCTATGTAAATAAATTAATCTTCAAGTGTCATTAAAAATCTTAAAAATGACTGTATCAAAATTAAAATTTGAGATATAATTATGCAAATATCTTTCCTTAATTTAATGACGAAAAATAAATAGATGAAAATGAACTGATCAAGATACAAAGTGGATGCTTAGCATGTTAAGATGTTTATATAATTGAAATGATAGTATAAACAACCCTTTACGCGAACCCCGCTTCTCAAATATAGAATTGCTATTCGTGAACGCGCCGAACGTGGCATGCTTCACATGTGAGCTAACATTTGGATGATATCGCGAGCTTGCCTTAATCATATTGCAAAAAACGCTATAACATATGGATTTGAATTCGGATTTGCACGATTAAAAATAAAATGTCGGACGGGGCGTTAACCGCTCTTCGCGATATGCAATTAACGTGGCACAAATAGATAACGATAAAAATTTTAAGCAAACAAAACATGTCGAATTGGGAAAGCACCAAAATGTTTTTATGTTTTGAAAGCATGGAATAGGCAACTAGTATATATTATGATCATAGCTGAGGAATAACTGTGTGTTTCCAGTAGTTCGAGGGTTATCAAATCCCTGAGAATGTGCTGGATCCAAATGAAAGTCCGCGGCAAAAACACACCTTAGGAAATTTATGCTCGTACCATTATTAAATTACGACCTGTTTGTTGTTATGTTCATTATCTGTCCAATGTGAACTACAGCAACCTTAATGTTAATTATTTTTCTTCATGTTTATGATATCAAATCATATCATGCTGTTAAACATTTTTGTATGATTTTAATAACACCGTATACGTTCGCGACGCCATGTAAATATACATAAACATTGTTTGTAATGTAATTTTGTTTTATTAAAGGAAAAAAATCAGGCGTTGCATTTATTGGAATGATGTTATTATAAATAAGTCGCATAAATAGCACAAGCAGATAGTCCAAGCCAATAGTTACCCACTTCCTTGGCGAGTCCTAAAATAGGAAGACGGGGTGTCTACAGACAGCATTCCTTTAGTACTTTCAGCACATTTCAACCTATATCTACATTTTATACAAGTAATATAGAAATTGCTCTCATAACGTTATATCAGAATGTAAACGTATCATATGTACATTTGACAACGTTTCCACATGTTGTTATAACTTTAAAAGTAATTATTTCCCCTTGAAATTTAAATACTAAATAATTCGTTTAAAGCCATAAGATTTAAGTAGAATGTAACTACGCTTTTTAAACCATTTCTAAGTGTTCAAAGAGAAATCTCATTATTTACATTAGCGGTTAACGAAACTATAATAAAATATTTTCTTTCAATCGTCTCTATTATTCAACACGCATAACATTTCTTGTTATCATCGTGTAATTAGTCATTTGCACATTTGCAAAAATTGCACTATTAAATACTTGGAATCATTGATGACATGATGCATGTCTTGTACGATACTCAGGTATGTAACGTGAAAGAAATTGGGCCTGTAGTGTAAATGATTCACTGAAACAGTAGGTCTGAATCATGCAATCAAGCGAAGCAATATTTAAAAAAGTAATGGTTGCATTCTTTTCTTTTATTTCATATGTCGACCTGATGAATAAATTCAGTTTTTACTATAAATAGTTGATATTTCTTATGCGACAGGCTTGAAATAATCTAAAATTTATATTTATGGTAGAGTTTGCCTACGAATTTTATTTTCACACATAGCTCTAGCTATAGAAAGAAAAGTAGGAGTGGGTATATTAAAAGTATATTAATTTGTTTAAAAATACACACAAATGGGCGTTTGTTTATTGTAAAGTGACCGCTACAGCTCCTGACAATTTTACAAATACTATTTCTCTATTTCAACGATATGCGTTATGATAATAATATAATTATATTAATGTAATAGCACATTTCGACTCTCAATCTATTTTTCACTCAAAGCGTCTTATAAGCGTATTTTTAATATATCCAAGTGTATTTTACTTTGCGGGTTTCAAGTGTAGCGTGGGTGTGTCTAAATATAAGATTTTCTTTGGAAATTTCACGCACTTGTGCAAATTGCTTCAGCGGCAGGAAGAGTTTTTGGCGTGTGAGTAACAAGAGCTGCCGTTGCCCTGTCCCACATTACCGTTAGGTGTTTGCATGTAGGTCATTCATTCTGACACCGTAACACAAAGCATTCACGTGTGACTCACGTCAGATGTACACGAAACGTATGGCTCGCAACTCTCAAGCTTGAGTCGGAAGTCTGAGGTCGATGTTCATGTTTATGAAATTGCTCGTCACTGATTGCATTAAATCCATTAGGGATGTTTCCACGTGCATGACATAACACTTTTACCACAGAGTTGATTGTATATTAACACAACTATAGTCTTCTATACTAATATTATAATAATTTTAACGTAGTATAACAATTTCATCTTAATTTTACTTAACAATCACGATCTTAATCTAACTAAATTAGTGATTAACTAATAAGTGAGTATGTACATTACTAATTACTTTTGTTGTTATGCTATTAACGCTTATACAATTATACTGTTTAAAGTATTTTGTCGATTATAATAATTTCAGTACTGAAAGTTTGATAATTTTATGCGTTACGTATTCAAGATAAAATGTGATCGACTCCTTGTCTGAACTTCATGACTTGTGAGATCGCGGTGGACGACCTCTTACGTACTGGAGAAGATTAAAAACCTTTGTTATTGCATTACATAAAAATACGAGCAGTTTCCGCGACTTCGTTTGCACGTGCTTTTTACTAAACCGCTATTTCACTCCTTTACGGGTTGAATTTCACATATTTATGGCTTTAGATGTCTAAATAAAGTTACTCCATACAAACTTTCGAACCCCATTTTGGCCTTTCAGGGGTTGAATTTCGTAAAATCCGTTCTTAGCTGATATCCCCTTCCTATAAAATACCCCTCTGCTAAATTTCAGCTTCATCTGTCCAGCACTTTTTAAGATTTCGTGTTTAATGAGTGAGTGTCTTTTCGCTTTTATATATATTTGATTTTATATATATTATTATATAGATTGCGATTAACAAAAGTGATTTGTTTCTCTATTATTGAATGCAATGTTTGTATATATTTAGTAACATATCTCTGAAATGGCTCTAATTCTTTTTAGTTTCTTGGACCGTAAAATTTGGTTGGATTGGGTCATATAGGCCAATAATAAAAAAAATATCATACATACAGTCGAATTGAGAACCTCTTTGTCTTTGGGAAGTCGGTTATGAATCCAATACAACGTGACATTTATATGAAAAAGTGTTACAAGAGTATTTATATTAGGTGTTTGTCTACTTCATATATTTAATTTTTTTCATTGCGTTGTCTATTGATAAGATTTATAACAGTTTTCTTTAATCATTTATTTTTTTAGTTCGCAAAATTGTTTTCTTAGAAAATTCTGTTTTGGAATTGTGTTTCAAAGATTGTGAAAATTTAAATATCATGCTAGCTACATAGATTAAATAGGGCATAGGTACACAACCTATTGAGGCAAGGACGTCAAGAACCGTCGATGCAGCGAACTGCATTGTAGGTAATACATAACTATAGAAATACTAACAATAATATTTACGCTCGTTAGACGTCAAAGTGTAAATCGAATATGAATCATGACAATGTTAGTAGAATTATTATAATCGACTAAATGTTTATTTTGCAAAATCTAAATGGTGCACAAATAAATTGACATAGAGTTTTGCTAACGGTTCGTGAATTGTTATTATTAAGGTTAATAAAATTGACCTACCCCAAGACTTTCTAGCTCATTTTTTCGCTTCATGTTAAGGTTGGTCCGATAGGCCTAAGGACTTTTTGCTTGTGTTGGCACCCATGTGGTCGTTCGTGGAGTGTTCCATTTCAGTTCACTATTGACTTTATATAATAAATCAGAGTGCCGAAAACTTGAGAAATATGTCTTATTTTTCTGGAATAAAGGGATTTTGTAGAAATGGGCGGATTAACTATTATATTACACTTTCAACATTTTTGATAATTTTGTGTTGCTTGAAAATATTCTTGACATAAATTCATTGAGTTAAAATATTAAATCTTGTCTTTTCTAGCTTTTCATACTTCTATTTATATTATAATTTCTTTTTCTAGATAATGTATTCTGATAGTAATTGGTAAATTTCTCTTAGGTACATAGTACTAGGTGAACAGGTTCTTGCAGTTGCTTCTTAAGTCCTCATAGAGACTAGAGCGCTTGACAAATAATAATAGGAAACTTAAGCAGCAAATTTAAAGGAAGCAGATTATTCAATAACACATTGTCACAGGAGACAAAAATATTGTTATCGTCAAATAAATCTGAAACGCGTGATAATTAGTCGGAAGTAAGCACGCGTATATCCGCTTATTTATTGGAGTTTCTTCGAATCAGGTGATGTGACATCGTGACGACCTACACGCAGGCATTCAAAGAAAGCTGCATCATTACATTCCAGCGATACTCTAATAGTAGTACTAATTGCAATTAAGTAGGACATAGGCTACTACGAACAGTAGGTAACGTGCTGTAAACGTTACGAAATTTGACTCCAGCGGCAGGTACTTGTAAGGTGTATAGAAATACCCAATATTTTTATTCAAATGCACTTTTATATAATGAGTCAGATTATAAAAAAGTTGAACGAACCCACAACAGTTTGAGATCGGAATCGTACGTTTTGAACGTCATGTACTCACGTGTTTTTCTGCCAACTTGCAGTAAACACATCACTTGCACGGCCTGCATAGTTTGTTAATCTTATTGAAGCTAGAACACAGCAAAAATATTGTTCAAATAAAGGTGAAATAGTACGCAAATAAAACTTATAAAGAAATTTTTCCCTTATCTTCTCTTAGCGAGGTGTTAGAACACGTTTATTAAAAATCATCCACGTCTTATTTTATCGGTACACGCACCTTTTTCATGTTGCATTTACATTTTAGAAATGACGACCCCTTAAAATTCATATATCGAAATCAATAAATATGAAATATTTCATATTTAAAGAATACGGAAATCAACTTTGAATATTCAAAGTTGATATTAATACTTGTTTTATTATGCTATTATATATCATATTAAAGTTGATTTCCGTATTCTTAGGATAAAAATGATATTATAACGAAGCATAGATTTTCATAGAGTTCTGTATAATATAGAATTCTGTATACAATGTCTAGTTATTTCGTAAAAGAAAATTCTTCATTAACATTAAGAAGTGATTCAGCTAATAGATAAATAACGGTGTACAGAAATTCGGGGCTCCAGTGAGGCTGTCCTCACAGTTACTCTTGTCCTGCCGTAACCGTGTCACAAGGAACCGTTAGCACCAGAGGCATCAAGTAGGACGGCGAAAGAAAGCTGCGTTTTTATGTCTTAAACTAATTTACGTGTTTAATAACATTTATGTCACCTTAATCCACAAAGAAAAAAGACAATCATGGAAAGATGGAAAAAAATCGAGCGTGTTTTGTATCGAGCTTCGATGGGGTCAATGGTACCCGTTTAGGAGGCAGGATTTTTTTACCCACGGAGTCATTACCGAATTAAGTTATGCAACATAAAGAAATTATCAAAAATATTCATAATATTTCCTTTATTTCCTTTTCGGACAGGGCGCGTAGCTGCCAATACACCCTTTTGCATTTTCTTACTGGCGCGGCGTCCACGTTTAGTATGTTAAATTGCGGGAAAATATGTAAACAAATTGTTGTCTTAGTTCAATCTACAGATTGTTTATTAAACTACTAGAAGCTCAATTGCTGACTATTGTAATCAAACAGTTTATTGCGCAATCTCATATTACAGAACGAAATTTGTTTACTCGACTAGTTTGGTTTAAACCGTATCTCGGCAACTACATTTCCCTTGCACGCGGTACGTGCTTTTCCTATTTTAGGCTTTAACTATAGGTAAAAACTGTAGGTTTTGGCAAGTAACTTTGAGATTTGTTAACAAAAACTTGTGTTGTAGATTGTTCCTGAAATAGAATATTTCCGAGAATAACATACGCAATTCGCATGTACTAACTAAGCGCGTTTTATCTAATTTATTTGTATTAACTGTTTATTGAAAATTTTCAATGATCATAGAAATGTGACACTAATCTTGTTTACAAATTTATGTGCAGAATAAAAACCTTGTGCAAAGAGCTGACAGGATCGTGATAAAATCTTTATGTTAAGATGGGTAACTATTCAGCTTATATAGATAAAATCAATTAACTCTGAGTCACGCTAAAAACTTACGCAAATAAGCATCATCTAACAATAATACTAAATTTAGTTTCCATTTCAACGTGTTTTACACATAAAATACCCATCAAATTATTGGTTTGAAGCAGAAAATGTTTTATTGAGCTCTATCTTTATATTTACAATATAATATGCCTAATTATTTGTTCGATTCAATAATTTTATATTTGTATGTCTTTTCCTTTCATGAACGACTTTTCGTGTTGTTGATTAATTTTAACGACGTAGCTAATTCCAAAATTCTCTCTAAGACTCCCCTTCTAATTCCATCGTATCAGTTTCACAAGTATGTATTACTATTTTTACATACGTAACTTTACGTATTTAAATATTTACCTATTTGAATATTAACTAAGAAACCCTAGAGTTACTATAGCGATAAGCAAATATACATTTTTATATTTATCGTACTTTGAACTTATCTTCCTATGCTAATTTTAAATCATTTTTAGTAGTAGAAATAAATGTATGAAAATAATTAATTATAGAACATATTAAATGCACTATACAAATACAATATATTGTTATGCATTACACTTAAGTGCATTACAAAGAGTATCCGTTGCAAAACCAGCTTAGACTACAAGGAATCTTGCATTTTTATTAAAAAGCTAGCATTCCGTTATTGCAAAGATAATTGTAACGCCTGTGTTTTTCCTTTTATTTCATAAGCTACCTCTTATTATTGGAAATAATGCAACATACCTAAGTTAACTTAAGCAAACAGTAGGTATATCTGATGTTAAGTAATCTTTCACTCTGTATAAGTAATGTTAACCAAACATGAGCCATAATATATGTACAAACATTTCCAATATCAAGGAAACGCACAACTGAAGGCAAATTAAGTTTATTTACATAGTACACAAAATTGTATGACTGGTGAAATTGATGTGGTATTCTAATATCTTTCGTTAATATATTATTATTTTCTCTTCGTAATTTACTAATTTATCGACACATTTCCTTACCTTTTGTGGACCTAGACATCTAAAGATGGTAGTTGAGGCATTTGCTAAAATAATATAACTCTATTGAGATGTCCAAATACATACTCGATCTCGAATAGAATACAAGCTTCTCTATGTAGTGTGCTAGGCCTACTGATTGATGAAGGTATACGAGTATCAAAACACTTCTCAACATATTGTCATTTGTCAAATCAATAACAAAGCCAACTTCTACGGGTTGTTCCAGTTTCATATGGAGGAGTTTTTGAAACCCTAGACAATATTTGCCGTGTTTGAGGTTGTTACAGACTGCAGTTACCAGTCCACACAGACAAACAGTAGGCCAGTTAGTTACTCTCATAGAAATGAAACAATCAAGTTAATTTTTAGTTCAATTTATTTCATTCCAAATACAATCACAAAGGTTTAATAAATAAGACACTTCACAAGTGTTCACGTACATACAAGTAGACCTACTTTTAAAACAGTATATCGTCAATCTAATGTCAAAAGATGTAACCCCACACGGTTATTTTCGTGAAGTATTCTGTATTTTTACAATAACTACCTGTCCCGTAAAATATCAGAAACGTGTATTGACTAAATGAAAATTAAGATAAATTAACTTTATCATTGAAAGATAAAAATTATAAAAAAAAATTATTTCTAAAAATAAAGGCTTTTTGAAGAACGTGAACACACGAAAAATTATTTTTATATATTAACTAAAAATACTTATTGTGACAATAGACATTAGACTGACGATATTTAATTAGCTAAAATAATATGACAAAATGTATCAATAACTCTATCTGCACTTTTACTAAAATTACGGAGGGTTCCTAGTACTAAACTTACATACACTGAAGTTTTATTTATAAGAAAAAAACGCCATAAAACTTTCAATAAGTATAAATTCAGTAGTAATAATATGAATTTCAATAAACCTGTAAACAAAAAGTAAGTGCGAATACTTTTTAACACTTCTTACAATAAATAAATTAACCGTTGCCCCAGGTATGTACACTTTCAAAACAAACGTGCCTACATAACGTCATTTGCCAAACGTTACGTGTAAACTAAAACATCCGTTTCATGCTCTTGAAAATGTAGTAATTCAGTAATTATTACTTGACAGCATGTAATCACCCTTGGTTTGCGTTATATTGTACCACACTATGGCTCTGACTGTTGTATCAGTGTAACGAACCAAGAACCTGGGTACGACATCCGGCGGGGGTAAATATTTATTTCACAGTTTATAATAAATGTTTATATTCCAGTGTTGGGTGTTTGTGGTGTGTTATATATATCCACGTCATCCGCGACACGAAAACCTTATGCGGGAGTGTGTAAGATTCTCAAGTTTAGGGTATTAAATAAAACAAAACTTTTATGGATTTGTCAGACGGACTTTGAAGCGCGGGGCCCCTTCAGCATCCGCTACTCTTGCTGCGTGGCTAATCCGGCACTGTATGTAATCATCGATGCTCATGCAACACTAAAAGACACACCTAAACAATGCTCCACTCAAAAATAAGTCTTTTAAGTCAACATTGTCCCTACTTAAGATATAGTATCAATACTGTGGATTACAATTACATAAATAGACGTTCATCAACTTTTATCACCGACAGGTGTTTCTACATCAATGACAACTTTATTTATGAAAAAAAACGATTCAATTTGTATACAGAAATGATAAGGGGTTTTTTATTATGTTTTCAATAAGTGTTAAAGATAGAGCAGGGCCATCTGTAAACATACATACCTATTGAATACATATACGTCGGCTTAATTATTTAGAAGTTAAATAAAAAAAATTGGTGTTGGTGTCAGCTATTAAGTATTATTTCACCAGATGTCGAAATAAGACGAAGTAAATGTCTTTTTTTCGGTAAATATCAAAAATGATTGTCGACAAGTTCTTAATATTTGTATACATATTTAATTTTTATCGGTTATGTAAAATTAAACCAAACGATTATCACTTGTAATAATCAAGCCGACGATAATTAAAATGTGACCTACTTAATAAATAATTCTAAATAGAATTAAATAAATATTATACATTTGTACTGATGCGTTCGAAGGGTGGGTAGTTTAAAATGCAGTAAAGACGGTGACTAGGCAGTAAGTACATGGCAAAAAGTAATAATTTATTATAATTTACGTGATGAGTTCAAAATAGCTATACTAGTGACGAACAATTCAGGGGTCCTTAATCGTGAGCGACCAGTAAAGCCGTGGTGACACAACAAAATATACTTAGGTATACTTACTCAACTTAACTGGCATGACATAT
>DWJH01000281.1:0-11738 GCA_018248735.1 Tagiades litigiosa | reverse complement strand
ACTATACTAATTTGGTTCTTGTAATGCATTGGCCCAGCGATGTATGGGAAATGGACCGTCTCCTTTGAGTATAGTCCGGTACAATCTTCGTTAAAGTTATAAGTTTCAGAGAAACATCTAGTACATAGTACTTTGTAAGAAACAAAGCATGCGATATTAATAAAGATTTGTTGTTGATAAACACCGGTTAATACGTTTGTTTTTATGTGATTATTTTAGATTTATATACATGTAAGCCCACCTAATTTTCAATAAATCGTTTTTTTATTTTTAAATTGTGTTTAATTAATAACCTGTTGTTTTTTTAAATACTACTTGACTGTTTCGTCAGAAGATGCTGTTATATGAAAAGTATATAAAGATATTTTGCTGTAAAAACTACTATCATTACCATATAAATCAACTGAATAATGTAAAAAAGTGGGAAAAAAAAGAAAAATTGTGTTTTAATGCCACTTGAAATGAATTTAATTGTGGTGTAAAAAAAAAAGCAAACATACAATCGAATTGAGAAGTTCTTTGTTTTTTGGAAGTCGGTTAAAAAAGAATACAAGTTAAAATTGATAAGTTACCTTTCGGTATGTAATTATAAAAAAAAACATTATTTTCAATTAAACAAAAGAGGAAAGGAAATAAAGGAAACAACAATGTATTGTACTTTTATTTATTTCTCATTCTTATATGCAAATTACAAAACCTTCGATACCAATAACGCTATCGTTTCCTAATAAACACACGCAATTTCTCCGAATCTCTTAAATTATTTATTTTATAATTATTATAAACTATAACAAATGAACCCTGTCGATCTACTTTTAAAATAATACATAATTTGCTTCTATAGGCTGGTTGAGTTGTAAGGCCATGTCTATATTATACGAACATAAAACTATTGTTAAATATGTTTTTGAATTAATATAAAATGATATGAATTATAATTTGATACACAAACAATGAAAATTTAGTACCCTTTTTAAGTACTTATTATAATTAGCCGCACTAAGTTTTTTGTGATGCGAGTGTCATACACACAAAAAACACTCCAAAATAATTTTCGGTTCGTCAAACCGTGACTCAAATATTAGAATCAGGGAGTAGAGTTCAAAATATTTTAAATAGACACACATACTCGTAACGACAAATAAACTAATAAAAATAAAGATGAAAAATTATTATAATATATTTACGTCTTTTAACCAACTCGATTTTTCTAATAAATGCTTAAGTAGATAGTTATAAAACTCGATATTTTAACGAATGTTTGACTAGGACAAATATTACGCAACTTGCAAACTTATATAAATTAATATTGCTACATTTTTTAAGTTGTTATTCCAGTAGATCAGTTAAGTAAACTAAAATAACTAAGGCAGTATTGATAATGAATGACTTAAAATAAAAGCATTAAAATACATGGTAGAGATCATAATATTATGATGTCCATAAAATACGTACATTTCTGTGACCGGTCTATGTAAAACTTGGTTTATTTAAAAAAAATCTTTATTTAGGGAGTTATAAAATAGTTTATTTTATAATCATTTTGACAGTGTTCAACAGACGAAAGCAAAACTCAATTATCGAAAAAAATGAAAAAAACAACAATTTTATCAAATAACATTTGTGATACTATGAGATCGTATGTCTAAAGGTAAACATAAATAATACAAAACAAAACAAGCCCTTTGAAATGTCTAAAATTGATTAAAAAATATTCTGGTCAAAGTAAATTGTTTTCTGTGCTTCTAATTTCAACAGATAAAATATAGAATAGAATATGAAAATCGCAAATAATTCGATACATTTTAATCCAGTCATAATTATGGAATGTAAATACTATAGGGTAATAACGTATGTTTATATTATAACATTGATAATAATAACAAGATTTATAATATTTTACGAATAGAAAAAGGGAAAATAACAGAGAAATAGAAGTATAGAAGAATATTCTTAGGCTTAATATTTATAAATATAATGCGGCTTACACATTCTTCCCGAGGTTTATGAAAATAAGGGTTTACCGAGCGCGCAGTTATACAGACATAAAAACCTATAAGTAAATAAATATACATGTAAAATATCCTAATTCCTGATCGTGGTCATAATACATAGGTATAATTAAAAATACAATGCCGCCTTCAACATACAAAATAGTAGCCAGTATTATCGATATTATCTTCACTGGCGTGTAAAATTGAGTAACTTTAATAAATTCTACACACAAATAAACTGTACAATTCATGAAAGTTTTACTTCGCAAGACACACATTTAGTTCTTTTTACTTCAGTGTTCTTATGTGGAAATTATCCTGTCGTAGGTCACTCAAACCGTCATCACATCATTCAATGGATAGGTCAGTCAGCAGTATGCTGTTCTACTAAGAGTAATAGTTTTGACGTGATAGTTGCTACTTGCGGATCTATCCCGAAAGCCTATATTCTGGGCGGCATTGTTATTTCACGCTGATTGAACTATACGTGTCACGCTTGTTGAAAATTTGCCTTTTTTCTAACCTTGATTTTTGTTTACTATAATCCTATAATCATATCAACTTCGCGGGCACTAATTTTAATCGTTTAAAACAAACAAAAAATAATAATTTTCTATTACGAAGAGATGAAAAATATGTAAGTAGGTATATACTAATAAAAATCATAAATTATATTTATTTTATGTAACTATTCAATATTTACACAATGTCAAATAAGTAAATACTTTTCCTTATTCTTACCTCAATACAGATAATCTGTACCCCTTTCGTAGCAGTCTTATCTTATACATACGAAGGCGTTGATAATAGCCAGAGACGTATTTAAGAACAAGCGGCCTTTAAACGGTAAACAATAATCCCGCCAAAAAACAAATGTACATAACAACAAAATTTTTGTTTTGTAACACACTGGCAATATTAGTTACAATAAAAAAAAACAAACTGAAACAATAGATTGGCTGAATATTCATTAGGTATATGTCACTGACAATAAATTTAAAAATGTAAATATTTTTCGCGGTTTCCGCGGTTAACTAATTATAGCATAAATCTAAATCTAAGTAAGTTGTTCAAATACAACAGAAATAATTAGAGTTAATTGAACAACTAAATAAAATATAAATTGCATGCACAAATCATGCGTGTTTCTAGCGTAATACTAAATATATTTTAATTTAAAAAATATGTAAAACGAATTAATATTACACAAGTTTTCTCATGAGAGAATGGAAAAGGGCGTGCTTTTTTGTTTCGATGTTAGGTAACTACAAGCAGCCAATGGCAAAAAATGTTTGTGTCCGTACACGGCTCCATAGCAAGTTCTAAAGGCTAGTTTGGTCGCTACATGTGACCTTAGCATGGCAACTCCCCCATTCTACCAAACTCAAACAAAAGTCAAAAGAATGTCTTTACTGCAAGAATAAACTTGGCCAGTGCAACCGGATCTATTTGATGTTATAAATAATCATCCACAAAGGCATAAGGCTAGTCTAACTTGAAACAAAACTATAAAAAAATATTTATTAAACTGTAACTCTTTTAACAACACGAGTGGGCGTGAATTAAATACCGACTAGAATTATTTTACATCATAGTACGTAAAAGCGTCAAATATTTTAAATTGATTCATCTTTAAAATTTCGTCAAATTTCGTGTACATACTTACTTTTTAGACAATAATTTATACAAATGTCCTATACAACCTAACAGTCATGTACTAGCGTCTTTTTTGTTATTATAGGTAGGTAGATATTGTAGCAAAAGAAAATGCAGTTCATTTAGCGTTGATTGATCACTGAAAGACAACTGATTCCCGCCTCAGAAATTTCCCTGTGTAAATTTAGTTTGAACTAGACCCCAAATTGCAAGAGTTGCTTCACAGCAACAGGTGGATGAGGTGGTGGTAATTACTATATTAGGTACAGATAAATTCTACCACACTCTATGTGTGGTAGAATCTAAGTACGCATCCAAATAACACAATAAAAAAGTACGCATTATATTGATGTCTGTTCGTAAAGGTAATATTCAAACCGATGTAATTATTGCACTCTAACTATATTTATCTCCGCGGGATCTTATAACTATTCACTATAAGCATGATGTGCCGTTTTAACACTAACTAAGCCAATTAACTATAATATACAATTATTGTACAATTTATTCATAAAACTATTTGATTGTAGTTACTCCATGTCTTGTTATGTCTCAGTGTAAATAAATAAAAAGAAAAAAGTTGTTGCACGTTTTAAAAGTAAAATAGATTTTTTATATTATATTGACCACATAGAAATTGCAATTATACGCAGACAAAATAAAAAATAATTGCTTATGTGACAATGAAAATGTTGAAATTATCAAATAAAACTAACATATAAACGATTCCAGATGCAGTGCAGATGACACCACAACCAGATAAAGATTAATTTTGTTTTTTCTCACTCGTCATTATTTCTTCTTTAGAAAACAACAATCCATAAAAACGGCAGAGGCACAGAAGAGTCATCAAAAAACATTAAAACTTTTCAGTTTTAACTACGTAATCACATCAAATGTTTACTTTTTAAAACCCACTGAAAAATTCATAAAAATCTATAGGGCCTAGTTGTTGAATAATGGTAAAATTTAACTTCTATAGAGAATATTTAAGTTAGTTTAAAATGAAAAGGTATGAAAAGAGAAAATGTTTAAAAATGTAAAAGTACGAAGCAAATATTATAAAAAGTGTATTTTAAATGTACCAACTACGAAGTTTTTATTTTAATATCAATGGAAGCGATACATGGAAGCATTTATTTTCAAGGAAGAAAGGATTTTATTTAAAAAACTTCTTTAGGTCACTAAAAATTAGCAGTATAATGTTATCATTACCATAAAATAATATCAACAATTTTCATGGTCACAAAGATTATTATCGGCTTGTATGAAGTTGAAATGGTCATTTTAAATAATAATGTTCAATCTAAATGGTTAATACTAAAATTAGGATTAGTGGTCTTTTTTAGGCATGTATTGAATTTCTTCCAACAGATGGCGTTGTTTTCAATTTTTCAATATGTATTTAAAAAAACCGCAATATTAAAAACATTCAAACGGATACTTGTTTAGTTATCCAAGCACAAATAAGGACAACATTTTTATGCATAAAAATTAACAACATAATCAAAAACTGCAGACATTTGCCTAAATATTATAAAATATATGTGTTACCTTTTATAAGTTGTATCTCCAATATAATTTTAAATGAGAAGAGTTTTGTGAAATACGGCACAATTCGTTATAGAATAAAATATAAACAATATTTAAAACTAATATATTAATTATTAACTTGCCTACGAAACGAACCCAGGAATTACAAACTAAGATATTTATTTTTGAAACACATCACATATGAAATTTATTTAAGACTTGTAACATATTTGATCGGCGGGAACAATGTTAATAAAAAAAATATTTATGAGTCCTTGTTTTATTTCGGGTTAATCAATTAATTAAAGTACCTAAAGTCCTTTGGGAATGTTTAGGGCTCGCCGTTTTTCCGTTACATTAGATCTATTTGGTCGTATTGGCTGTTGGGATTAATCAAACCCCATTACCCAAATCATAATAGCCGTGGACCAAAGGTCTGCTAATTCCAATACTAACCAATTCTGTCACAAAAAATATATCATCAATTCTCCATCACTCCTAGTTACTCTCTAAATCAGTTCAATGCCTCGTCACCGAATCATTTCTTGTATAATATAAGTACTTCAGCACCATACATCTAGAAATTCACTACCATGCGACAACTCAACGGCACCATTTTGAACGGCCACGTATCGCTAAGGGTCACCCATAAGTACGTCACCAATGTCGTGCTTTTTGACTCCTCCCTCTTCCTTGTCACACTTGATCACTTTGGTAAGAAAATAGTTACTAATTTTGAAATTCTTCATCTAGAAATTGTTATAATATTAATAATGCAGCCGTTTCGAAATCAGTTTTATTTCCATTTAAATTATTGACGTGATAACGTCTTATAAATCGATTAACACTGGCAGTACGCACGAAAGTGTCACGTTTCGCCTGATCCAGCGAGAGTTCGGTATCTCATAAACTCCTGGACCAATGAAGCTGAAATTTGGCAGTGGGGTAGTTTATAGGAAGTATACGTTAGCTAAGAACGGTTTTTGGGGAATTCAACACCAAAAGGGGTAAAATGGGAATTGAATTTCGAAAGTTCTTTGTGTTATACTAAAATAATATTTTCTTCGATATTTTGTTATGACGTTATCACGTAAAATTATCGTCCCTAAACCTACTTTACAGACTAACCATTTTTTTTAATATTATTATGTTTAAGTTATTTATTAATAATTCAAATTTGGTATTTTAACACTTGCACCTATCCTTTGTCACACAATATAACTCTTCGCCGACCCCCTGACACATAACGGATGACGTACATTATGAATGGTCCCTATGCTAGCTCGCTATTATCTATCTAGCTAAAATGCTATCCCGCTAAGCACTAGAGCAGTTAATAAATAAAAAAGAAATTGAAATATTAGCGTCGTTTCCGCTTTGTGCTAGCGTCTTATTAGCTTGCAATATGAGATAGCTATCTACACCAGACAATAAAACCTATTTGTTTGTACTGAGGGAAAAACAAACGAATTTATTTCTCGTTGAAAATATTAAATTTCTACTGTGTAACTAGCGTAAACCGTTATAGTAAAATAAAATACGATACATGCTTTACCACAGGCCGTTTAAAGGTTTCTTTACTCTCAGTACCTATTAAAGTGTAAACCTTTTGTAAAATTAATTGGGCCCAGAAATAAACGTTATTCTTGCTTGCTAATAAAACTTACAAGCATTCTTTTGAACATCCGACCCGTTTTATCTAAAACCGAGTACCATGCTTGTTACTAGCAGACTAAAACAAACACAACAATCAAAATCTATCTAAACCTGCAGAGCTAACACGCTCATGTCGCAATAACATACACAAACATACACAAAAATAATTTAACTGATCGCTTATGTAATAGAAAGTAATATAGCGCGGCTGGGAAAATATTTTTCCCATCATAAGAATAGTAAAATTTCTCCACTAATAGATCTAAAGGTAAAAGAAAAATAATTTTCCCAGTACACCGGCGATGGGAAAGTAAAACTCCCATCAATATAAATAGTAATACTCCCAACAACAGAAATAGGAAAAGTAATACTCCCAACAACAGAAATAAGGGAAGTGACACTTCGATTACCACAAAAAGAAAAGTAATACTCCCATCAACAGAAATAGGAAAAGTAATGCGGTAACAAAATTAGCGTCGTAGTACATGAGCGTGGTAGGCGTGCGTCGCAAGCTCGCAGCGTGGCCGTTCCTATACTGATAGTTCGTCTAACGAGGAGCTCTCCCGTTCGTCGAAGGGCCGCGCTCGCTCTCCCCAGCGCTCCCAGCGCTCGGAGCTCAGCAGCGACTCGGTGTCTTCGTCTTGTCGAGGCAGCGGGTACACGATGCCGTCTCCGAAGCTATACCCATTGCACGGATCATTCACACGTTACAACTCGAAACTAAGCGGTCGTGATTTTAACTGTTGCGTTTACGCGGTGTAGTGTTATTTGGAACACACTTGATTGATACAACTTTATTTTAAGCAAAAGAGTTTTAGTCCAACCAACCAAGTGTAATAAAAATTACATTCCCTATTTGTGGCAATTTTTCTTCATGCTCAAAAATAATGTGTTCAATTTGTTTTTAAATAAAAATTGCTGTGTAAATGTATCTTTAATGTATTAAAAAAAATTCAACCTGCGTATAAAATGCTTACCAAATAAGTATGTCAATAAAATTACTTTACCTGAATGTGTTTTAAAAATATACAAAATAATATAAATTACATTTAAGAAAGGCACAAACATTTACCTTTATTATTACTGACGATAATCAACTTTCATTACTTTCAAATTAGGTAATTGTAATACTTAAAGAGGTGGAAATTAAAAATTTTGATGAGAATGCACTCGATCGAATAATACCTTGGATGACGTAATTGTGGTGTTAGCAATGAAATGAAGCTTTGTGTAATGCTAATCCATCTGTGGTTGTGTGGTTTTTATCTACATACAGAGCGTGCAGTACTTGTGTTGTTCTTGATATAAATCGTCATAAAATAACAATGCCGTTCTAAAGCCACACACGAAGCATCTGCACTTTCATACTCATATAGCTATCTCTTTCTTACGCGTACACACGGCTCTATATGTCCCGCTCACTCGATGTAACGTGACATTGAATAACAGAAATTGCACAATTGCAACGCCTGGATTCAGAGCGGCAAAGTTATCAGATGAGAATAATAAAAAAACTTATAAAAAAACTAACACATTAAAAAAACACAGTATGATTAAATGTAATTTCGTTTCAATTTAAAAAATACACACTAATACATAGTACAACAATCGATAGGAAATTTCTAGAATGTTCAAATATTAATTAGGTACGTATAAAGAAGAATTGCACGCTATGCACTAAAACTAGCTGTAACACTAAATGATCGTTCCGCTAATCGAATTAGCATGCAAAAGGACACTAAACATCGATATTTGAACTAGAAAAACGACAAAAAGAAGTGAATGACATAATTTTGAAAACGTCCAGATAAGGTGATGTCGCCAATGAATGAAAAGCAATGTTGTTAGTTGAACGGATTTATTTAAATACATTTTAATAAAAAATATTGGTGTAATAGAAGTAGGTTAATATGAAATGTCCTTATACTATTTGCGGGACGGTCCGGCCCCTTCTGGGACATAGTCGCCATCTCTCTGACTCGTGTCCGAACTCCACGCTAAAATAAAGTCAACAAGTTGTTCTAAATTGACTTAGAAATTTTTGAAGTTTAAGATAGAAATTAGAGTAGAAAGGAAAAAAGAATTTTGAAGGAGAAGCGACGATTGGTGCTTTTAATTTCCCAAACAATTTCAATATAGAAAATTAAAATATGAACGTCTATACTGATTTAAGGTTCTAATAGACTAGAAAAAATTGTATTATACTTTAATTAACAATGTTTAAATAATTTATTGAATATTATCGGAAAATCAAAAGCACCCAGATAAAAGAGAAAGAGATAGGCGGAAAAGAGATGTAAGAACCACAATTTCCAGTCTCAAAAAAATAATTGTTGTTAAAATAAACGTGAACAAAATTATATTAAACGACAAAATAGATTATTATCTGTATAAGACTGGTAAATCTTAGCCAATTATAATTAAAAAAAAATGTTTGAATACATTTACGCGATTCTAAGAGTTCATTCGAATTCGATAAGTTTCAATTAAAAAGTTTGGGAAAAATATTACGCTTATACACCACACAGACCTATTTTAGGTATAAATATAAAATGTATTGCGTTTAAAACATCCTTCAAAGTATCCATTTGCTTGCTAATAAATAATGAAACAAAAACTATTTATGCAATTCTTGCCGCATAAGCGTATTTTTATAAGCTTAACAGCTGCACCGCGTACACTCGTGATCAAAGCTAAGTAGCGCTATTTAAATAAAATAAATAAATAAAAGAAACAAAATAGCAGAACAAAACAGTTTATTGTGCACAAAACATACTTACAAAATATGAACATATTCATTATATTCTTATCAGTCTTGTGTGTTGTATATAGCTCGAAAATAACAAATGCATTGAAAAGCAAAATCGTATGTAAACTAACCATTACATTAATCACGTATTGGAGAAAGTCATTATTTTATTTATTAATTTTAGACTCGTCAGCCGAGCTCCCGCACATAACTTGAGCACAAACGCGAATCGAAATCAATTGCAATTCATACAAATAAGAAAAATTTTCTACATTACACTCAATTTAAGCGTACACAAAGTACATTAAAGCAACTCATTTTCATCTATAATAATACCTTATCCCTCTAATATGTTCATGCTAATGACAAAGGCACCAGGATTACTTCCATAATTCATAAGCTATAAACTACAGTACCATTATTGTGATTGAAATATCATTAATTTTTATACAATCTATATTATATTTTCTACAAAACTAGAACTAAAATTTTTCTGATTAATAATAATGTATAGCTATGTAAGAAAAACACATTTATCAAAATATTTTTTACTATAATACCAACTAAAAATAGCCGAAAAAAGAACTATGAGTATATAAATATTTAGAAAAATAAACAATACCACCTAGTCATAATTTGGCACATTACTGGCAAATTAGCAGCATAGCTAGGACCGACAAAATGTAAGTAAATTAAAAAAAATGGACCACGCGACAGATAAGATCGCGATATAAATTTGGCGGGATGTTGTCGTTAATGGGCTTGCGGTTGGCGCGTAAACGTGTCGGCACGGCGCGCTTTTCAATATTATCTTTAATTTAGCTGCGTTTCGTGTCAAGGTATGTGGCGAGCGTCGGCTAAGGGGTCGTCGTTGCTATGCTCTGACCTTGAGCGCGTGGTGCCCATGGACTCGTAGCCATGGGTCTCTTGTGGCGTGGTGAACGTCTGGAGCCGGTGCTCGCGACGCACCGGGTATTCGCATCCGTCCCCGAGGCTGATAAAACGACCACGATTTGAGAGGGTAACGCAACGTTGCGGGGACAACTTTTGTCACTCTTTTGTTTTTTTTTTAACGTGCCTCTCATGCCATACATTGTGACGATTCATACCACAAAATAGAATCCAAACTGTGACTGGGGCTTGAACCCAGAATTGTTATTCTACATATTAAGTGGGTTAATTACGTGTATATACAAATGCGTTTAAAAATAATATTATATTATAATCTATCGGTGTATTTATGATACTTCTGCAAGTCTAACACTCATCGTGTACATTTTCTTAAATTAAGCACAACATACAAGAAATATTAACACAAAAGTTTGCCCCTGCAAAGTACGGTATGTCTATTACCAACGTATGATGTGTAATTACTTTTATTGGTGCAACTAAATACCAACATGTACCACATATAAATATAGTATAGAGCATAAATATGACATTTTAATCTGTACCCTGTCAACCATAATAAGTAACAAATATATACATGAATACATAAATTATAAGGCGGTGTGTAGGTGTAAATTTACATTTTTATTTCCTACAGTGATTAATTTATTATTATTAGCGAAATGATGATATGATTAATGTACAGCAAATAGTGAATGAAAAATGATCATATTATAATGATATAAATGTAGTATTAAAATCACATTATAATGAAATTTTATACAAATTTTTCATTACTACATGCCTATTGTTAGTGATGCAACATACTCATTTAGAATTTAGTGTTGTATACATAAAAACGTTTACAAAAATATCTGTAACTATATTACTAGGCACACTTGATATTGTTAGAAATGGTCATTCACTTCTTTTTCACAGACCTAATTAATAAGAGCATGCACACTATACCATATTTCGTTTTTGAAACTCTAACACACATTACATAGAAAAAAATCGAAATTTATTTAACAGACGTCATTTTGACTTAGTAGTACTCCGCCATTTTGAATTTATCGTTTTTTTTTTTGAAATTTTATATTTCAATTTATGTGTCATATCCGATCATGCAAACTTACAAATGCATTTAAAAGAATATCATTTAATGGATTTTTTAAAGTTACACTTAGCACGGTAATAGAAAACTAAAAAGACGAACTGTTGTTTTACCAAATTGTATTGAACAAGAAAAAAGTTTTAGACTC
>DWJH01000280.1:0-11747 GCA_018248735.1 Tagiades litigiosa | reverse complement strand
AAGACAATACTCGGTTTTTAACAGCTATAGTTCCTTAAAATTTTTCATTGTAATATTGTTGCAGTAACATAGTTATTTTTACGATCTTAGATAAATTTTAAGACTGTAAAGTACTTCTTTATTATATTCTTCGTTATCTTCATCATTTTCTCACTTGGAGAAATTTTTAAAACTTTTGCGTTCTTAAATAGTCGCTTTCTTACTTTTAATATATGTATAAGCGATTTCTTCAACCGTTTCTATAAAAAAAATATAGTTCAGTTACTTCGCAACAATCGACAAGCTGTTTTCATTTTAGATCAGGACGACTGATTAAAAAAAAACGAAATAAACCATACAATGTAAGTAAACGAAGGAAATCGAACTAGAAGAAATTTGCATCGATACAATATCCCCTGAAAAACATTTCTGAAACTCTACTTTTTTAAAAAAAACATAAGCACAACGAAAAAAACCTTACTAGAAGAGTTATTTGGCGTCTTTAGTATGCTACCGTTGTTCGCTGCTAAGACTGGCCTGACCACAATTTATTACCCAATTACTGGCACACACGCCCAATACGCCATTAGCTTTTACATGCTAATCTGTTATTGATAGGGGCCAGCCTGTGTTAATTACACCCTTTAGATATGCGCCCCGAGTGAATTATTGTACTCATTTGGGGACAGAATGACGCAACCCTGTTATGTGATTATAATACAATCGAATATTGCTCGCAATGGCATAATTGTGGCTCGTGTATACCATATTTAGTTTCAGTATAATAATTATCTAACTATCCGTTATTAGTAAAGGTGTTTTAGAATAAACAGATGGAAACACTTACCGATGTTTATGTTAAAGGTAAAAAAACATTACCAGCTTATTGCGTCTTTTCTATTGAGCTTTGACTATTCTCAAAGTTGGAAAATACTTTAGACATCGTCAGTAAATGTTTTTTAAAGTCACCTAAATTGTAGTTTTTTCAATCGATATAGAAATAGTTTAGAACTCAGTTATTTAAACATATCAATTGTAGGCCTAAGTAAAGAAAGAAAAAATCAAATTCCGTTTTGTGTTTGACAGAGTTGCATTTTAAGTACACTTAAATATAAAAAATATGAAATCTTGTGTTCAATAGAAATTGTTGCATACACGGAAAATACGGTACAGAATTAAAGTAGCAACACTTTAAAATAAAAAAAAAATGTTTAAACTTTTGAAACTGGCAACTCTGTCACCGGTAGTGTTTCATTAAAAAACATTAATAATTTCCATCTCCGCTCTCCACCGGATCATGGAGTCTTTACAATCAGCAAGTTTTAATCCGCGACATTATGCAGTCAAGATTCATCTAACTTTGTCCTTTTAAAAACTTATCTAGTTTGCTACTTCACGTCACTCGGCAAGCATAGAATCCTTGCGTTCAGATATTTGCCAGGTGAGGTGACAAATTTCAGTCCAAAATTCCGATTAATCGTGACGGCTGTTCTGTCAATATACAATACTTTATTTTGATATGGAAAATGAACGGTGTAATACTTTATGCAATTATGTTATATTTAAAAACCATTAACATTTCATTTCAAATTAATTATGAAAAATATTTATGAAACAATAACTTTTATATACAATATATACAATAACATAACAACATTTATATACAATAACATAATTCATTATAGGTACCTATTATAAAATTTAAAACCTAATATAATGTTTTTTTTTCATTGTTTACCTAATGGTATTGTATCGCATGATGTGAGAATTGTTTAATTTAAAAATTGCAATTTTGCTATATTTAAAAATATGGTTAAAATGCATAGAAGCCTAAATATAAATATTGCCTAACATTTGTAATAATTGCACTACTTGTAATTAATTAAAATTACAATCTCGTAAAAATACTCTGTGACACCGAAATCTACTTTTCGGATTATGTCATCCTTGTCGCAAAAGTTGAAATGTTAACGCCAAACGTTATACCACAAAACAGCAATGTCCTAATCCAACCGAATCGTCGCAAATGAGGTAACAGAAGAATAAATATTTAATTTAACTGGCCCAAGATCCTTAGCTTTTCTTAAACAAAGGTGGTCCAGTTAATGTTCATTTCAGGTAGCCCTTCCATAATTGGGACTCAAGTAATAAGATACAAGCGATTTACAAATAAAAATGTTTTCTACGATATTCTATTCTGTTTATTTCAATTTTTATTCTCTTAAAAATTTGAACAGAATTAATTCAATACTTACAATGAAAATACTACTTTTTCGTAAAGTACCTAATATTTTCATCATTTTAAGAAATAGAGTTACAAAGCGTAGCGTATTGTAATATTTTAAAACTATATTCATATAAGTTTAAGACATTCCCGTATTATTTATATTTCATTACTTACACTGAAAGTCTAAATTTACTTATTTCGCATAGAAAGTATTGGCGATACCTATACACGCCTGCGCTCTCTTTTTGGGAGGTATCGAGACCGACTGACCGAAGCACTTAGCGAATTAAGCATGTCACAAGTTAATGGTTAATGCAGACAAGGGTAAGGGCATTAGAGTAAATTAGCCGTGTCTGACCAGGGCAAGGCAGGCAGTCACGCAGAAGTATCTCAAATTATTGCTGGATTACGAAGTAAACATAAACAGAAATGATATTTTACTTGTGTATAATTTCAAAGGGGCTAACGGGCGATTTGATAGTGTGTCTTGCCTTTGCCCGTGAGTATGAGTAAAGCTAAATGAATCACGAACGTATTGCCAGCTTAATTGCAATCTTTGGGAAGTTTTTAAAGCAATCTTATACTAGTGGTGGTAGAGTCTATCCCGACTCGCTGGGTTCAGCACCACCACACTATTTCTGCTGTGAAGCAATTTTTATAACATGTGTTTCAATTTGAAGGACGTGGGCATATTCAGGATATTTGAGGCAAACAACTTGTCCTCAAGAGTAGCAACGCAGCTGTGACCTGCCTCTCATAGGACAATCGTCCTGTTTGAGGTGGGTTACAATTGTCATGGGCTGCGGCTGTCATTTAACATCAGGTGAACTGCACGCTCGTTTGCTACTCTTTATTTAATAAAAAGTTCTCGTATCATAACGCCCTGGGAGTGCGTGTTTAAATTTAAAATATTATTTGCCTGTACAATGAAGAAAAACATTACTTGTACACGAAGATTTATTAAACTAACGCATTTTTCCACCTTATTAGACTATGGCCTAACCTTCTGCGAGGAAAACTGTTAGCAGTCATAATCATTTGATGGTTTATTATGATAATATTCTTTTGTGGCAAGTCAAATGTTTTGTAGCAAGCTATTATAAGGTCACCTATGTTGGCTATGATTTGTTAATATGTAATATTTAAACTCCTTAGGAAATAATAACGGACCGGTAATATTTCATGCAAATTATTTGCACTATATTTACATGGTCGGTGTTTTAATTAAAATCGTAATGGTTCTTTCGTGCTTTGCAAATCGTTGCTATAAATTTCATCCGGTAATTTAAAATTTTCTGTATTATACCTATACCTATATATATATATGAAAAAAGTGCTCTTTCGTCTGCTTAGCTCTGATGGCAAGAAAATTGTTTGTTTTCTACATTTATTTGAAAAATTTTTGTTCGAAATTAAAAACAATCACTTTGTTCCTTTATTTCGGTAGCAGCTATAAAATAATTTACACAATTAACTTGTAAATGTTTGATTAATACGGCGTACTTTATAAATCCTGTTTGAACACTGCCTGCGTCCAGCTGAAAGCAAATCCCCTAATGCGGCTGTCATGTCCCATAGACCCGTCGGGCTTAGGACCAGCGGCTTAAGTCTTCACCTGGACATTTGATAACTAGATTTTGAAGTTTATTTCGGTTGTAGCTCGAATATCTTATTTGTGAAAAATGTTCACAGATTGAGCTTAATTCTGTATAAAAATCAGTTATAATTCAAATTCAAAATCATACATCAATTTACATTTGATGTGATAAATATGGCTATTGGCAAAAATTAAACAAATAGTCAAAAGTGGTTTAAAATACCTTTATTTCTCATAAGAACATACACACACATTCATTTACATGAGATTACAATATTATTAGGTAGAATCAAGTAGAAACATCTCACAACTATCCTATACTTCTATTTGTATATAAATTAATCAATACTTATTTATGATATGTATCATCAATAAACTGGTTTATGAACCTACTATTGACAAATGGTCATCGCCCCTAAAGCACACTGCAATACTAATATAATAAAATATTTCATTTAAAGTTATTAAGGTCTTCGTCTGCATCAATAAAAAAAACTTAAAAAACTAATAAATACAAAAATATAATCTACATTATTTTTTTATCACGAACTACACTTACAAGGCGGATTAAGCAAAGATAACGAAGGATTAAGGTCAACGCCCCACAAACACATGTACGATAAAATTCTTATAGCACGCAAGATAAACCGCCAGTCCTGCCGGCGTCACGGGGGTTCATAAATCACACAAAAATACGAACTGCGGTAGATTAAGTGATCGTAAGAAAGTTCGCGGGTAAATAGGGAAATCCATTAAAGTAAGCCCATCAAAGGAAACGGGTCGTAATCTATTTGCTTAAAGCAGAACGTTACTTCGAAGAGTCGAATGCAAAATGGTATTGATATTTGTAATGAGTAACATGTTTTTAACAGCGCGAGCTGTGTATAGTGGTACTTACCTAATTCTGTGTTTCGATTGTATGCTTGTTGCAGACCAAAATAACTTTTTATTATTTGTTGTATTCTTCTGAGATGACTTTCAGTTTAAAAGGCGTTAGTCAAAATACATAATTGAAAAAAAACATAGAATACCAGCAAGGGATTTTTCCTTCGCCTTCTTTAAGCCTAACTACATCTAAGATTAATAGAGCTTTGAGCCGAAGATTGCGGTTTTAATAACCATTTGTGACTTTCATTAAATCTATGTTACTTAAAATTATAATTTGAACATTATGTGCCTTCATATATTTAATACAGGATCGACTGTGAACTATATACATTTGCATATAAATCTAATACATGAAGCTGAAAGCGTGCTGACAGTATCAGGTCTAACATTTGAAACTCTAAATAAAAGCTTACGGGGAGGCTCGTAAAAAGGTAAGCGAACTCGTTTTCGTTTTAGTTTTGACACTATGATTCCAACCAAACACGCAAACGTAGTCATCAAAAGCACTAGAAACACAATATGACACGGGCGTCGGAACAAAAACCTAAAAATGAAACAAAATAATACGTTTTATGGAATTCAATTCGACGTAGAACGGAACCAATTCGGTTTGGAGCAGAAAAAACCGACAGCTCGTTACAACTACAGCTATTAAGCGAGTTAGTTTCATTAGAAACAGTTGGCGATAATTTACTACAAGCATTTCACCGAGACTTCGTTCAGGGAAATTGATCGAATCATGATATTTTTCTAACCACCAAAAAGTGATACGATATTTTTCTTTTATAACGTATGAAGTAAGAAGCGCCTGCTTGTTTGCATAAGCAATAAGGCGTGAATTATGTTATTTTTCGTTATTCCACGCAATTCTACCAATTATTATCTCTGTAATTAAAAACAAAAATCAAAACAATTATTATAATAATAGTTCGTTAAAATCAAAACGAGAATTGTAGAATCAAATTTCAAAAAGTGTCGTTCGAATTTCTGTCAAATAAAAACGGATTCCTATTTCCTTTATGGATGTGTAGTATGGTATTGTATGGAAATTGCATAGAACTTTTGATGCTTGTAATGGCAATCTAACTTTGCCAACCCGCGGAGTTAGATTTTATGTTCGGACGATAAAAAAATTTTTTCATCGATATTGTAACCTACATTTTGAACTATCTAGGGATTAATGTCGATTGCATATCGAATATATTGTGAAAAAGGAGTATAGAATAGGACGCCGTAACTATAAAACTTGGAACGAAAGTTAGTATTTTCAACAATAAAACAAATAAACAAGCAATAAACTTTAATCGTGAATTGTCATTATTACAATTGATTTACATTTCTTCTGCATCAAGTCTTGACGACTTAGCTTCTAAAAATACTTCTTCACACTTACACACTCAACTTACCTAATACTAATACTTACTCAACATGATCCTTTCAATTCACTAATAATAATTCGAAGTCTTAAATAACATTTGTTTCCATTTTCACTTTTCCGTTATTATTTGCTACATCTATAAGCGCTAACATATATAACTTACAAATTCTATATTATTTTACTAACAATCATATTTAATAGAGTAAATTAGACTATCTATTTGATGCAACTAACCCAACAACAACAGTATAATCTGTATCTGATACAAAAATGACGTAAAACAGCTTTAGACTAGGTACCTATTTGCTATTTAAAAGATCAAAAAATTGATTTGCTATCTTCACGATCTAAGTATCTCATAGCAACGCACCTTCTTAAAGTAATATCGAGCAACGAAAATATTGGATACAAACTCGCTCCAAGGATAAGAGTAACAAGGTATGACAACAAGTGAGCGACAAAAACGGATTCATGTTTAATCCGCCTTAACAAATAATGAGGTAATCCGATTTGCAGACTCGGAATCGGGAGATGAATATATTTACTAAATCTTATGGATATTTTCCTGAAACTACCGCTCAGCGTTTACGGAATACAATCCTTTGGCTTAATCCGTCTGCCTTCGAGAAGGAAAGGGAAGCTGTGTATTATGCATTTTCTTTGTCGTTTACACTTCATGAAATTATTTGAAGCGCATTATAAGAAGACGGTTAAACCATTTGTTAAGAAAATACAGACTATATAATATAGATGCATTATATTTAACTAGCTTAGGGTGTTTAATTAAAAAGGTTTATCTAACGTTTGCAATGTAAAAAATATGTTTTTACTACATCCTAATATGAGACAATATATTCGAAATTCTCTGCTTTTCTCAATTATAACTCCATTAAGTATGTATCTCCTTTTATATAAGCATCTGAAATAATACTCTTAGATGATATGGATGTTAACATTTTTCCATTACATAAAGTATAACTTCAAAAGAATCTTCTTACCAAAAATAAACAACACATATCCATTTTAAATCAATATCAGTGTTACGATACGAAGAGGTAACCATTTTAACATTTGTATGAACAAGTTGATCCCCAAGGGTAATCACAATATGGTAAACTTGTTCCAGTTATGCCCAGACCTTCGCCGGGACCGTTCAAATAATTACAGATCAATTTTCTTGTTAAACATTTATGGAATTCTATAATCCATAGTTACACGTTTGAACTACGAGTATATTTGATCTCGGTCGATTTCAATTGATATTATAATATTATGCAATTCATTTAATTCAATATTGTTTGAGAAGATTTAATTTCGATAAAGAAAGTGAAATGAAATTTATGCTTTAAACATATTTATATATTGAAAATTACACTTTCAATAACCAAATTCCTAACAAACTAATTATAGTTTAATTGTAATAAGGTTATTATTATTAGCATGCATTTATATGTCGACACAATACCAATTAAATTATAATCTTAACTTCATTTCTACAAAACTGTAAATTACGGAAATCAGCACTAGCATTAAGTGAAGCCTCAAGTAATCTTGATACACGGTACCAACATACACGGTTACAATGAATCACTCAAAGTGCTGCTTCCTGAACGTATGAAATCTTAGTAAACATGTACAAGCCGAAACAAACATAAGATGCGTACTAAAACTCAATGTATACCAAATAATTAGACGTAATTTATGATATCGAAATTTAAAAGATTACATATTAATCATTCCTCATATTATGAAGTAAAATTATAGTATGACAAAAAACTAATGACTTGTTTTTATAATACTTAATTCTTGTTTACCGACTTTGTGGTTCTTAACTGCTTAACCCTAAAATCACTCACTGTAATGTAAATATGCAATAACGTACAAAGACATAATGCTAGCATAAAAAAATTACACTGTTATTTAATGATTTTGGTAACTCAGAGTAATTCATTCCAATAAATACAATAGTAAGTTATTTTATCCAGAAAAAAATCTAGAAGAGAAAAGCAATGAACGTTGGAAAAATCAACACACCCTAAAAAATTGCATTTTAATCCCACGCATATACTTTGTATTGAAATGCACTTTATCCTTAAGATACTTTTACGCTTGAAGCAAGAGGGTGCACATCAAAGACGTAACGTACAAAATTACGTCAGTTGAATTTAAATCTTAATGAGTATTCGCACGACGCATATTCGTCTGATACATTTTGTGGTTCCGACAAATTGTGTTTTTGCCTCTGAGGGCTCTGGTTTTTGCCGTTTGAAGCGACACGACGCGTTCTGGTAATAAAGCCAATAAACTTTACACCCTTTATCTCGAACAATATTCAGCACGCACGGCGTTCGACTGTCTTGTTAGATAAGGTACCTGTTTTCACTACAACGATGTACGAGCTTAGCTAGTTTAATTTAGAACGAACAAATATAACTGCTTATAATAAAGAAAATTGGCGTCTAAAAATTTACATTAAAGCTATTAAATTGTGCTGTTAATTTTTCATTTCTATCGATTAATGCAAATTAAATAATTGTTCTAATATTTTTACTAAGTGTGTAAAGGCATAATCAGTTTTACCTAATAAAGCACCGTATATGTACAGTTATATAACTTAATATTTTATCTGTATACGTTTTTTGTATTAAATAACCAAATAGACAGTGGCTAATACCGCAATCTCAATCAGTAATGGATTTCAACGGTTAAACCCATTGATTTATTTGTTGGAATATTTTCAGTACGTGATACTTGAAAAAATTACAAATAGCGAAAAGAAAATCATTACTCAAATAAATGTTTTTCTAACCGGGAATTGAACGCAAACCCGTATTTCTACCATCAGAACTACGTACTTTTGCAGTTTGATATTCTAATAGTTAACCCCTTAGCCATAGGACAAGTCGTTAAATCTAAATAATTTATTTAGCATTTAGTCACGTTTTTGTTAATTGCGCGTTTAAGATAATGAGTATTTTCAATGTTGCGTCGTGGGCGCGATGTATTGTCTACAATTGTTAAGGGAATTCTGTTCATTGTAATGCTTGCTTAATGAATTCAAACAAGCAATGTGTGAAGCAGAATCGTTTATTAGTAATCGTGTATGTTTTAACCTTAACTGCTATCTTTTACAAACACATATGAAAATGTTCAATCAAACCTTGGTATTAACGTTTATTTATGTTTTCTTTTTTGGTCCTTGGATGGTCTATGAAAGAAATGCTCGTACATACCTGGAAAAATAAGAAATAACTTTTTAAAAAATGTCATCTTATACAACTATACTCATAAGAAAAATGCTAAGAGTTTGTTTGTTTAAACGAGCCAATCTCTGAAACCACCGATGATTTGAAAAGTTGTTTCATTTGATAGCTCATTGCTTGCAGAAGATTAACTAGTTATACAAGTTTTATATCACATCACCTTTTAAACTGAAGCCAAAAGCTTATAATACCGTGGTTTGCTGCAACATTTAATCCAATAATTAACTTAAGAAAAACGTATAACCGACTTCCTAACACACAAGTAAACTAAAACGCAAGAAATAATTCTAGATACACCACATCTTCTTTATTGTTTTACTTATCATATTAACAATCAAGAGAACTATGAAGTCAGTGCTTACGAAACGAACTACGTGAACTTCTTTGTTTTTGGGAAGTCGGTTAAAAATAGATGAAACACAGCTAGTAATTTAGATAAAGGCTCGCTTATTTATATGTATCAGGAAGTATGTAGGCAAATATTCCCAAGACAATCTTGGCAAAGACTTTCTGGTCACGTAACTGATCCAATTCCTCTCTATTTAAACACATTATGTAACTCTCACCGATCATGATCCCTAAATCAAATACATTAATGATATATGAGAGGAATAATGTGGGCTGTTTTTTTAAGAATTGAAAGTACCAGTAGAAAGAGCGTGCAGCTCATCTGATATTAAGTGACTACTGTGCCTCAAACAGGACGATTTAACGATCATGAGAGGCCGGTCACAGTTACTCTTTAAGTTTAACTTGTTCACCTCAAATATCCTGGGCATACCCAGGATATTGAATGGAGAATCAATTTATAATCCTTTATTAATTTAACAATGAATAATTAATTATCTAATGAAAATGTATTCATACTGTAATAAAATTTTATTTACAGTACAATCAAAAAGTTTTTAATAAAACTTTTTTTTAATTTACACCTATTTCAATACAGTATTCAAAACGTATAAATGACAATAACTGTATAATTATAAAATGATCCTTTATAACAATTTAGTATTTCTAGTATTCTAATTGACACTTTACTTACAACATTATTCATATTACAATTCGCTTTCTCTTCCACCAGCATACTCTTATTAAAACATATCAATCCTCAATAAAACGCAATGAAGTCGTGCAATATTCAATTCATTATGTAAAATAAGGCACGCTCCACTTAAGAATAAATACGGTAGATTTTATTCCAAGGCGTTAAACCTCCTTTGCTGATCCAGTTACAATAATAAAAACTGTAATAAAACGACTTTCATTGTTATTATTATATATGAAATGTGAAAATATTCAAATCGATTTTCTTTGTAATAGTAAATATACTATAATAAATAGAATAATTTCTAGTAAATAGACAATACACATTATAAACAAGTAATAATATATGTTAAGTAAATTAATAAAAAGTCTAATTACGCGCTGCATATGTGTCTTAAAATAAAATGAAATTTTACTTAACATACTCGCAACCACAATACTGGTAACCGAGTTACCCTACAGAATAATACCGCGTCCATAGATAGGAATTCTTAAAACAAAATGTCAAACCATAGACAATGAGACAATGCACTTCCCGCTATAATAAGAATTCAAACAAGAGGAACGAGTTTTTTCAGTGGAGC
This sequence comes from Tagiades litigiosa, assembly GCA_018248735.1. NCBI lineage: Eukaryota > Metazoa > Arthropoda > Insecta > Lepidoptera > Hesperiidae > Tagiades > Tagiades litigiosa. The sequence goes on along the minus strand of DWJH01000280.1, from coordinate 787 downwards.
AAGTAATAGTGTCTAGGCTCACTAGTTAAATGTTAATTTAATTTTCCACAATGGCCGTGTCTGAATGCCAGACGATAAAGTCCAGCACAAAAAACCCACTCGAGTGGATCTCGTAATTTCACTAATTAACTCTCAGAGTCACGTACAAATTAAGATGGCGAAGAAATATTCAAGTGGAGCGTTTTTAGCAAATGCTCGACTCTGACGCCCCAAACGCTCATTTGAATAAAGAATAGCAACGTGATGATGTTTATATTACTACCAATGAATAGATAGTAATCAACGCCACACAATCGTTTTGGTTCAAATTACCGAAAATTGTCTACTTCTAAAGAAAATTTCTACTCATTTAACTTAATTTCTTGCTCAACTTCTAATAAAAGAATGTAATGCCTTCAAAACATTAAGTTTTTCTGTCGTTTGTGTGCTTGGGAATTATTTATTTTTCTAGAGTAACTAGGTAAAATATCCAAAAATGTTTAAGTAAAATTAAATAGTCCCTCCTATGACTATGTAGGAACACATGCATTCTCAAGATTTCAGATTGTTCTCATAAGTGGTTATGATATAACGGATAACTACGGCCTTAACCTTAGCAATCTGAGATTAATATATTTATTGAATTTATTTATTGAATTATTTATTGAACGTATTTATTGAATTTAATATTTGTTATAATAATATTGTTGTTGAGGATAATAATGATCATTTTAAATGTAGTAATGACGTTGATAATGTTAATGATCATGTTGATCGTAATGATAACGTTGATAATGATAATAATCAT
>DWJH01000279.1:0-11760 GCA_018248735.1 Tagiades litigiosa | reverse complement strand
GTACCCTTTTTACACCTTATTGGAGATTCGTTTCGGAGCCTATTCAATACTAACAAACAAACAAAATAACAATCAAATCTTTCCTCATATTATTACTATTCCATTACATTATTACTATAGACGATATATAAAATAAGTGTTCCTACATCGGGCAGGTTCTAAACCCTCAAAGAAAGTATTTGTGTGGTTACGTAAGCAGGGGGTTATTTGCCAAGATTGAGTCACGTCTGACCTCAATGTTGTGATAGAAAGTGAAGATGCTAACCAAACACGCGCATCTGGACTTTCGTTTTGTACTTCGAAATTTAATGATCCGTAATTCATATCGGGCCCTTTGACCTGGATCGTACCTTTCAACCCAACAAACACTTTTTAATTTTTTATATGCTATCCCAACGGGGATTGAAAAATAAATTATTGGTTATAGAAGATTCTTTAAATGCTACATGTGTTTGTATATATTTTCTTCTTATAAATAAAAATGAACGTTTGTATGTCTGTGAGGCCTTTATGAAATCGTAAACTATGCATTTGATCATGTGATGATCTTTAGCAAAGTGCATGATTTCAAGGCTTCTAATTGGTATTTGACCCGGTAGGTAGCGCTGCTGTCGGCATATCTCTTAAAGCTTTTCCGGACAGGACGATGTCTGCGAAAACAGCTCGTATTTCATTGAATCTATCAATGTAATTAATGTACTAAAAACTTTTGAAAATTGTAAAATTTTGTTCACACAGTTATATTTAAGACTTCATGTCGAGACGATAATTCCATTACATTTATTAGTATATCGAAAAATAGCATAATTTCACAGTATATATTTGTTGTGTGTTTTAAGTTAAATTATGTCTACTTTTATAAGTCTCATAGATACAAGTCAAGATTTATCTAGACAGTTCTAATTGTCTTTAACCAATTTCAAAACAACTAACATAATTTAATTAAGGGTTATCCAACATTATACTTGCGAAAGTATTATGGCATATTCCCTTTGAGACCTTGCGAAACGTTAGAACAATGCGTTGAAATTATCACACATACAATCTCCGAGTAGAAAATGTTTCAATAGTTTTTTTTCTCACAATTAACTCCTTGTTTTTGGCACTTCCTTAACATTGCTTCATTGTGATGAATATATTTTTGCGTTTTGTGATATCCTTATGTGTGTGTGTTTAGTTAGACAGAGATGTCTAACCAAAATATTGAATGTCAGTTTGGATTAACTAAAGTACTCTTTAAACACCAAGTGAAATGCATTTTGTAGCTGGTAACAATGAAAATAAAAATCTTTTTTCTTTACCAAACTGACTATAATTATTTATACCACCAGTACATTGAGTATATACTTAAATTTTTACACCCGATAGTAAAAATAAGACCTTGCAATTCTTTTATCCGTGGGATATCTGTTTTAACTGAAATTATGCAATTTGTTGAAACGCCTCGGAAAATCTATTTAATGACTTTTAAAATAAAAAAGAGTGGTTAAAGTTTATTTTGTTTATTCTCTGATTTGTATTCTGAAATGAATATGTTAGTATTCATTTCAGAATGCAAATCAAAATTTATAAAAAATTAATAAGATAATTAAAATAGAAATAGTTTTTGTGCAAATAATTAACACGTTTACTGTTAGTACATTTTAATTTTAATTTGTAGCGTTGGCGTCAAATATATTGAACTATTCATACATATATAAAGGACATGTTAATGATTGATACAATTTCTTTTATTTCAGAAAATGATGAATTCGAAACAATAGAAGCATCAAGAATAAAAAGAGAAGGTGTCCCTGAAAACAGAGGTCAGTGTAAATTATTTCTAGGATTGTCTTTTGTACATTGTTTGCTATGCCTGAGTATTTTGTTCTAATAGATATGAATACATCTTCAGCCTTTCTTTTCGTATTTTAGTTTCTAATTTGATCCCTAAATGTATTTAGCAATGCTCGATCTCTTGAATGTTTATGTTTTTCTTTTATCTTCTTCTCTCTTTAAACCTTTAACAATCTTTCTCTTGATCATATCAGATATTTAATTAAAATCAGTGGAAGTTGATGATTTTTCATATCATATTATTTTATATAGATACAACCTGATTTATATTCGTAATAATTAAAAAGATGAAAAATCATCAAGTAAACTGATCAAAAATTGTACAAATAGTGCTAATTGGTATGCAAAATGTGTTTTTACTTCATAATTATTATTTGTATGTATTCTATTATATCGCATTATTAATAGTATGTTTTTCTTTCTCTTTCAAATCTAATCCCCGGGTCGTGGTCAACACCCAAACTCAACCGGATTCTGTAAATTATAACGCACCTCCACGTATCCTATCCACGACTTGATGTGACTCTGACGGACATTGCATGACACAGACCTGACAGTGTTGCTAATAAACGACCAGAAACGAAACGACTTTAACTCGAAGATCGGAAGATACCACAGCGTCAAACCTCTCATTGGTCTTTTGACGTCCACTGCGCGAACATTTATCCAAGACGGAGTGACAACCGAATTTGCTACGCAAATTTTGGGAACCACCTTGGACAATGGTCGAATCTACGCACAACTTCTGACCAAGTCTTCCTTAGTTCTTTACAATAAACCCTCAAATGTAGACGATGCGTTTATAGTTAAGCCAACTCGCGTGCATTCAGCTTTTGATGGCGAGTGGAATGTTAAACAAGATTTAGGCGTCATTGATCCAGACAAATTTGTTCTAAAGAACACAGATTATATTGCGCCAAGTAGCAAAATGGAAATTGTTTATGCGAGCAAGCCTGTTCAAGAAAATATTAAATTTTGGAATGTTCCCAGTTCACCAGATAGTAATATAGATAATCAAATTATTGAAGAACCTACTGCTCGAAGAGTTCAAGCATACAATGAAATTCCAAAATTTGAGGCTTACAATTATTTGGATGGTCCAGCTATAGATAATGATAAAAAATTCGTAGTTCAACCTTCTGTTTTAGATATTAATAATATCAATACTTTACATCGTCAAAGTAAAGCTTATGAACCAATTCCTGAACCTGTTAAAGTAGAATCACCTTCATTAGTAGATAAATTTAATGATTCAAATGTAGTTAAGGTGAAGCCAAATTACGATTTACCTACATTTACTATTAAAAATGAGTTTTCACCAATATTTTATTATATTGATAATGTTGAATCTCATCGTTCCCCGCAACATTCATCTCAACAAACAAAATTGCCTAAAAAGTTGTTTGGGCAAAAAAGTGAACCTAGACCTAAGAAAACATTTACATACGCTGGTTTTGCAGATTTTACAACTGTAGTTGGTGATACTGTCATTATATTCACACCTAATACTGAAACTATTCGGCCGCAAAATCCTGATGAAGTTAATGTGTTTCCATCAGCTAAGCCCGTAGATAAATTGGCTACAAAAGTTACTTTTCTTTCTGCTGATATACCGGTTGCTACTTCAACATACAAGGCTCATGAAGCCAATTTAGCTACAAAAATACCTTCTGTAGTTGAAGAAGACATATCAAATAAAAATTCAGAAAATGATGAAGAGGACGTAAAAAAACCAGCTGATAACGATGCTGAAAGATCTCCTGATTCTGTAAGTGTACAATATAACAATGGATTTGATTTTAATCTTGATGTCATTCAACCCTCAGAGCCAGCATTTACTACAACAGAAAGTACTCGTGTAACGGAAGACTTTGAGATTATACCAATTAAAGAAGATATTTTAGAAGCAACTGAGCCTTTAGCAACATTAATACCATCTGCTACTATTATCGATACACCAGAGTCTGTTGTTACAGAAAGTGGTGTTGGTGAAGTTTTTACAAATTCTGAAGAAGAAACTGACAATACAGCATCTGAAGTTACAGAAAAAGTGAAAGAAGAAGAAGATCCAGAAGAAGACGAAGAAACACCTCAAGGGGATGAACCAGAAATTAAAACGACAACGGAAAGTGGCCATAGTGAAGAATCTTTTGAGGACATTGAAACTACTACAGAAGGAAAATACGAAAGAAATGAAGAAATTATATGTACTAACGGCCTAGAAACTCAGTCTACTATGACCACTGAGTATAAAACATTGACATATTTGACCACTTATTTTATTCCTTTGGAAAGCACTGAAACATCTACTTCTATTAAATCAGATGTAGTTGTTGAAAGTAATGTTGGTTATCTTACAAATATTGCATGTAAAACACTTGATATCCAGCCAACTGCTGTTGTATCAGTTGAAGTTAAAGATACTACACGCAAAATGTTAGATACTCCAGAAATTACAGCTGAGGTTACAACTAATCTTCCGTCAGTTGAAATTATTACGGAGGTTCCAACAATAACCACTCCATCACTTGGAAATAGAGCAGGAGAAGAAACTTCACCTGTTGTAGAAGATAGTGTACCAAGTACAGAGTCTGACAAAAAAATAGGAATAGTAGAGGACGATTCTACAACGGCAATCACAGAACGTGTATCAACAAGTCTTAGTCACGTAGAAGTATCTGTCAGTACTGAACATCCACCAACAGAATCGCTTAGTTCCGATGACAGTGAAGAAGATATTAAGTCTCATGAAAACGAGATAGATCTTATTTATAAAACTCTTTATACGACCTACACTTACTTTACAACTTTCTTCGGCGATCAAACCTCAAGCATTGCTAGCCATAAATCCGTAGTCACGAACATAATAACATCGACGGTAGATTTGTCTAAGCTTGATCCATCTTTGCTGGGAGCATTTGATGAAGACGAAATTGCCCCATCGAGCGTTGGCATAGGTCGGCCAACTGAAACGTTTGCAATTAATAGTATCATAGATTTGGTAAAAAATAAAGATGTCATAGAATCAGTTGAGATAGCTGATAATTATAATTCTCAAACTCCAACACCCATGTTAGGTGATGATATTATTGCAAGCATTAAACCAGATGCTGTTAAAACTTATTTCACTACATATACTTTCTTCACGACAATATACGTTGGTTTGGATGCAAACGTGTGTAGTAGAAGTGAAGTTTATACCAATTATGTAGGTCCCGATGAACTCATTCCAACCAAGATCAACCCATTGGTTGTAGAAAATACTAGAGCACAGTTTGATTTTAGAAATTGTAAGCAGGTTAAGCGTGAATCAACTGAAAAACATGAAGAAAATTCCTCTGTTGAAAGTACTGTATCTGTAGAAGAAAGTGAAACTAAAAAAGAAGCTCCAAATCCGACACCAATTGAAGTAGACATGTTGTTTAGTGTAGAATCCAATCCTTTAGTTTCCGAAAATTCTTATGTTACAGATGTAAAGTCATCCTCGTCGAAAGGAGAAACAAAATATATAGATAACAATAACGTATTAGATGATCAAATCAGCTCCGAAAGCAATATCGATGAGATACTGCCATCTCCCACGCTTTTGTTGCAAACAAGTTATACGACATTTACATATTTTACGACAATGTATATCGGAAAAGATTCTAGTAATGTTAAAAGTCGGCTTGAAACGATAACTAATGTTGTAACGGAAACAATAACTCCTAAAACTGAAGCAGAAGAAGAAAATAATTTACCTATTACATATTATACTACATTTACCTACTGGACTACGCTATATAAAGACAAGTCAACCACAATTACTAGTCGCGAAGAAATTGTTTCCAACGTCGTAACTCCTTCAGTAGAATCAATTCCTACAATAAGTCCAATTGACACTACCCCTATTGATATTGAAAGCGTTTTGCCTCCAAAAGACCTCGAAGTTCAGTTAAAACCTTCTCTTATTGAAGATAACCTAGAACAAGATGATGGAAAAGCAACATTCTATACCACATATACTTACTTTACAACATTTTATGCGGGCAACACATCACAGATTAGGAGTAGCTTAGAAACCGTTACCAATATTGTAGATAATACTAAAGTAGTAGAAGACAACCAACTGGGTCGAAAAGTACCACTGGGTGTAGTTGATAAAAATTTAATACAAGATAATGGTGAAAAACACCATATTGAACCAACCGTTATAAAGGAGGCAATCAAACCAACTAAAGTTCCCGATATTTCTGCTATAGGATCAACGGTTTTATTAGGAACTTATATAGACAATTTGTTTGCCGAGGTTAAACCTGACAGTGGCAGTACAAGTGCTCCAGATACAGATAAAAAAATTATATTTTCACAAGTTGCCGTTATAACTGGCGATTCAACTGTGGTAACTAATGATAATAAAACATTAAACGAAGATATTCCAATAACCTCAACATCAAGCACAACAACATCTACTGAAGAAACGATTTTAAACCCTACTCCGGAAGTCATAGAAAGTTCAGTAGCAGAGCCAGAACCAACGACTGAAACTGCTTTCGAATCAGAAGAAGACGACGAAACAAATCCAAGAAAAAGAGGTCGCCTTACATTTACAACTAAAAAACCTTCATTTACTCCTGTTATTATACCGTTTGCATCACGAAATAGGCCTACATTTAGCCCAAAGCGCGTGCCCATATTAAATAGTGCAACTACAATTACTCGCGCAGATTCTACGCCAACTATTACTGCTACTCCAATATTAAAAGCAGTGAGGCCATCTGGTAGTTTTGCTAGTGGTAGAAAGTCAGCTCCTGCCCCTGGACCAGCACCTGGACGTAGATTTACAGGTCGTGGTAGTTCGTCTGTAATACAATCTGGAAATATCCCTTCAGTTTCAAGACCAGGTGGTGGTTTTGTTAGGGGTGGTGTACAGCCTTCTTCTAGAAGAAGTGGATTTAGATCGAGTTCCATACGTAACAATAATTTAGATTTTGCAAGTAGATCAGCTGTACCAAGGATTAGACCAACAGCTACGTCTAGACTAAGAGGAGGTAGGCAATCTTCGTCAGTTTTATATGCTCCTGCTGATAATGAATTTGAAACATCAGCAACTCTACAAGAAGAAAATGCAACGGAACCTTTAGAAGACGCTACTGAATTTCCTGCAAAAACCACTAATAACCCGTTATTTAGATTTAGAAGGCCACCCGTAGCTAGACAGCCTGGTACAGCTATTACACCCAGATCAACAACACCATCTGTGAGGAGAAGTGTATCAACACGTGGTCGAATCACTACAACCACAACTCGAAGAACTACAACGCGCACTACTCCTAATCCATTACTGTCTTTAAGAAGACAAAGACCCAATGCTTTATTCCCTAGAAGAAACCTATTTAGACAACCTGAACCAGAACCTGAACAGGAACTTAATGAAGAAGACCCAAATGTTGAAAATGAAGAATTATTAGATGAAGAAGAAGATTTTGAGGAGGATAATGACTATGACTCTTCAGATAGAAAAGAACAGCAGGTACCAACTCCGGCTACACCACCACCTAAGAAAAATATTGTACAAATAAGACCATTTGCCTTTAAACGGCGAACGAGGCGTCAGGTAGATTATGGAAATAGAAAGTACACAAATTTCCGAAGACCTGGAGTAAAACCAGCTAGCACACGCCGTCCTGATCCAGAACCGGAAACGGAACCACCAGCACCTAAAGCTACCCAAAAGCAGAGACCTGGAGCCCGATACACAACTCGTGGAAATGCTAGAACAACTACTGACGCTGCTCCTAAGCCCTCTGGAAGGCAACCATTTATTGTACGTGGTGGAAGTAGTCCAAAAACAACAACAACATCGGCTCCAGCTTACAGGAGAGGTAAAGCAAGGCCTTCATCGAGAACTACTACTATCGCTTCACGGCCTAAGGCGCCTCGTCTAGTAAACAAGAATTCCCAATCAGATAGAACAAGATCCAGTTCATCTCGCTCTACTGGTAGATCAAGAACAAGAACTACAACTAGTAGAGCATCTAGCAGACAAAGAAATTCATTTGAAAATTTAAGCGGTGAACGGTATAACAATTACAATAATATTTTGAATGACGGAAAAATAACTATTACTCATCAATTACCAATAGAAGTTACAATTCCAGTAGTAAACGGAAAGATAACTGAATATAAAAATGTTTTAACTGCCAAACCAAGTATAGAAACTTTATTATTAAATCAGGTATCTACATCTATTGGACCTCTTGGTAATGAACAATTAGTACTTGCATCAGAAGCCACTGAATTAGGTGAGAACGGTGCCACTAAGGTCACTAAATTTGTTCTACATGAAACTCCAACGACAACAGTTATATTTACTCCTACTACTATAAGGGGACGGAAAACTTCTTATTCACATGTTATTCCTAGTACAGTTTATAATGTAGAACCAGTGGTACAGACTGTATCTCCCGAAATTAATTCAAATGTCCCATTAGCGAATTTGTTACTATCGCAGCTTTTATTGGGAAATCAACAACCTGCGATAAATCCTCTGCTTGCACTTCAGGGACAAGCCTTATTACCACAGCAACCAGTAGTACAAACTCCAGTAACTGAGTACAAAACTAGAACTACCACTTATGTTACAACTGTCACTGATGCTAGAGAGACAGTTTTACCAATAACATTCAAAGGTAGAGCAATATTGACTACTATAGTAGACCCTACTACAAACGTTATAACGGCCACAGAATATGTCACAGATACAGTCGTAACTACGCCAACCGTTCTGGCACAACCACCTCAGTTCAACTCTCTGCTGCTTCCTTTGCTTCTTCAACAACAACAACAGCAACAACAAGCTTTGTCCTTACAAACTGCAAATCCATTATTAGGTCTTGCTCAATCAGATCTTAACATTATACCAAAAAATCTAGCACCAAATAATAATTTAATAAATGACATATACAGTAACAGCCCTAAACCGAATATCTTGTCAGATTTAAATAGTAATGAGGACTTTGCTGATGATGTTGTTGATAGCGAGGAAGATTTGCCACCACCTCCTCCACCGACCCGTGGAAGGAATAGGCCGAAGCCAGTTAAGCCAGCCCCGCCTAAGCATACTAGTGTTGTCACTATATACGTCTCAGGTAAACATCCAGGAGAATTTAGCACAGTTTTATCTACTGTTGTAACAGACGATACACAAAGGGTGAGGAAACGAGAAGCGATTTATTATGAGGATATCAAAATAATACCGTCATTGCTTCCTACAGTTGACGAACTTATTGGTTCACAAGCGGACAGTGTTCTCGATAATTCGATCACGTCTGACTATAATAAATACATATTAAGTTCTCAAAGTGACTCCCAAGTTGAAACTCAAAGTTTAGAGAGTATTGTAGGCAGCTTAAGCGATCACATACGATATGATGCATCACCAACACTTGTTGTAAAATTAGAAAGGCCGTCAGCAATCAGACAAAATGAAGAAAGCTCAGTTGATGGCGTATCATGAAACCTGAACAACTTTTTAGGTGTATAGAGTAATGAATTAGTTATTTATTTACATTGTATCATAGTAAGTTAAATACGAATAGTGCCTTATAGTTTTAGTGACTCTAGCAATAAGAACGAAATACTCTTTTATACTCGACGATTATACTTTTTAAGATCACCAAAAATGTGTTTCTTACGTTACCAGACTTGAATTGTATGTTAATGGAAATTTATTTCGTAGGTAACTATATTTGATTACTGCCTAAGAATAACGTGAAATAGATTATGGATGTAATTGTAGATATCTTGTGTAATACTCGTATTTCTCTTGCTTACAACTGTAAATTGCGGATTACGACTTAAATTGTTAAATAATAAAATATAATAGTGACGTGTTTGTTTTATTTTTTTTCTCAGTAATAACATAAAATATTCTCTCATTAACTCCACTTCTATGAAATGGATCATCACAAAATACTAATTTATCATTATTGGTTATAAAAGATGAAAGTATTAAATGTCTATTATATTTCTAAGGTAACGAATCTTTTCTCTTATTTAAATGTACAATACATATCGTCATCTTGGACTTTGCTTTCTGATTATACTGACTTTGTAACAAACGTTTACTGAATTACTTTAAATTGACTACCTTGAGAATTAAAACACAACATTTTGTGTGGACTGTGAGGCTTTGCGAAGACCAAGAAACAATTACTGGACTTTACGACACGACTAGACTTGGACCCCAAGAATCCCCAGGCCCAAACATGGAGGGTTCCAACCTCACATCCTGCGTCTTCCAACTGCCTCTAAAGGTGAGTTTGAGAAAATTTTATCAGTAGTTATATCGCGTTGTAAATAGATGCTCTTGGCTATATTTATTTCAGAACACCAATAACTATAGCACAATTCTTCAAAAATCTTTGCAAGTCATCATGTAAAGTTGTAATGTTTAATACACTCCCGCCTCCCACACTAATCACGCCAAAACCATATGAGAAACATGATCAAAAGCATCTGTTTATTGCAAATGAAGTAGAAAACTTGTACATAATATAATTTATTATTATTAGTTGTAAATACATTGTAAATACAAATACGTAGATACTCTAAACTAACTATAATAAACAGAAAGTATATAAACAAATAGAAGAAATAGTGTTTGAAGATATATTACGACCACAGATCATATTAATTATTTTGAATCTGAATTCGATAAAGTTATAAGCTGGTTTGGAATAGTAAAAATATATTATAACAATAACACAGTATATCCTACCATTGTTTACCCTTAGTCAAAGTTAATATGATAAAGTAGAAAATGACAATTTAAATGTTTTGGTTTAGATAATGTTACTCGCATCAGGTAATGCTTAGCATGTTACTTAGTTAGACAGTAGTTAGAATGCATATTTACTATGTTTCACTTATATGTTTGTTGAAAGAATTCAATATTGCACGTAAGGGTTAGATGTACATTTATTAAGCCTGATTATATAGCGAAAATGATATGAAAGGTAAGTTATGATTAAAATACATAATTCAAATATAATAAAATTACTTTTAAATTGATAATATAAGTGATTGAATATAGTTTTTATACTTTTCACGATTTAAATGCGAAAATAAAACTTGATGTTTTAATTTAAAGTGATATAAATAAAAACCAAAAAGTAATATTTAGTAAAACTATTTGTTATATATTTACAGCTTTTAATACAAATGCAATTGTATATGACAATACACCTTGGAGACCAGGAAGGGATGTAGAAAATAGAGCACCTACTGAAGAAGACGAAAGGAGACTTAAAAATCTTGCAACAAGAATAATGTCTAACGGGGTTGAGGTTTTGGTAAAAAACAAAAGTGCTGAAGGAAAACTGGAGCAGGTAAGCACTTTTGTACAAGAAATATCTTTAAAATGAAAACAAGTTAAATTATTGATTCAAATGCGACTTTCGACACTTATGTAAATTTTATTCATAATTGTTTCAAAAAATACATTATTCACAGTTCACAGAATTATCTTCACCATTTCATTTCTTCTTACATTCTCAAAAGCTTCTATTTTATTCATGTTTCATATTACTTTCTATTGATTTTGTAATAATATCAATCTTTTGCGTTATTGCATAGCTTTTTAGCTGTTTATTGTAATTTTATTTCATTGACATCTATGCTTTTATTTTCTCAGCGTAAACTTAAGCTAATGCACATTACCACATTGAAACCATCGCACTATCACGTGAGTTCGCCAGCACCGCCTAAAAAATCACTGCTATCATCTGCTGTTGCAACTGTTGTAAATCATCAGAATGCTATGTTTCCATTACAACAATTAATGAGACATAACTATATCATCAAGACATGCATGACCACATTCACATACTTGACAACAGTAGTACAGAACAAACGAAGCGCCATCTCGACATTTGAAACAAT